>JACEGR010009627.1:0-25012 GCA_014170235.1 Listronotus bonariensis
AAAGGTGTCAAAAAGACGCGAAAGTGGGCAATTGGCCGTTATTAGGCCACGTGTTGCAGATAAAGTGATGGCATCCGTCATTAATAAGTTATTGGCAAAAAAATGCGTTTAAGATGATGGCATCCATCATTAATAAGTTATTGGCAAAAGATAACAAAAAGACACGAAAGTGGGCAAATGCAGATACTCCCAAGCAGCAAGCTGACGTCTTATTGACGAAAATTGTCGCATATACTTTTTTAAAAAGCTAAATTGATGCGATATTTTATTTGAAAATTAAAATAGGAAAAAACTCCTTACTGCATGCAATTTCCTTGCAATGCAAAGTACCATATCTGGGAACACTGTCCAACGATAAAAAGCGAAGATATTGCAGAAACGTTGTAGTTTATTGTCCATTACGCCATCTATCGGTATGTCAAAAAAACTATTAAATATATATAATTTTTTTATTAACACGTCTTTAAAACTTTTAATAAAGTTTTAAACAAAATGTTTACAGCATTGACGTAAGGTCATTGGTTTACAGCTTGTAACAGTCTACTTGAATATCTTGCCTTCTTTACTAGCCATCACCAATTAATCACACAACACACACTTATTAGGTAATGAATACATTTAATTATGTCTATTAAAAAACTTTTTTCTTTAAAAAAGAAACTAAAAAGCTAGAAAACCACGTAGAAAACAAATGCACAAAGCGGTCACCTTCGGTCGAAATTAACGTATCTAATTTTACCATCATTTTATTTTTATTCGCTCCAAAATACATAATAAACATTTTGTTTGACCTAATTTTTATTTGCATGATTTTTAACAATAAAATGTTATGAAAAGGTCATTTCCTTTAAATTATGTAAAAAACATAAAATAATGTTGTTTAGCTGCCATTATAAATAAAATAGATCAAAAAATTGCTTTAATGTTAGTTAAATATCAATGTCAATAATATGGTTTAAAAAGTATGAATATGCGTTGAAGGTTTGCGTTCAAAAATCCAATATTTATTGCAACAAAAACGCGTGCTTTATTTAATCAGGACTGGTATGCCGCCATTTTTGTATCCTTGCCGGCAATTCGCCTGCATGTAAAATTTATTGGCAATTAAGTGTTTATTTAGGGTTGACTTTTTAATGCGTATAAGATGTTGGCATAATATTGCCACCAATTGCCAATGCTTTACCATCAATGCCAATATGAAAAATGTACATTGCCGGCAAATAGTGTTTGCTGGGATGTTTATAAAAACTTTTCTTTTTTTCTAATATAAAATCTGCCGTTAAATGTTCTTAACAACATTTTGTAACACCATGTATAAGCTTTTTTTACCTGGATGTATCTCAAAAGGTAAGGCATTTAAGACATATCTCAAAAGGTAAGGCATTTAAGACATGTATGTTGGTTTATTTACACTTTTTTCTTAAAATCGCTCAAATATTCACACACACTATTTTATTCTGAAACACCCTGTATAAGTAACACAGCCCAACTAAAATAAATTTTTCAAAAACATTAATGCACATTAAGTCCTGACTTGTTAAACTATTATAATAACTTTTATGGGTTACGTCATCACAGAAATAAAAATAACACATTTCTCGGATCGTAAAAATCAGTAATCAAATTTATTCAACAATAAAAATTAATTTTATTTCTTGGGCTTGGCCAAAAATCAATTTCAAAAAATTTAATTAAACAAAATCGTTCAGATATCGATACTCGATTTGGCAAAGTGATTATTTAAATTAGGAACAAGTTTTGTGTCGTTTCAAGGCGCTTAAAAACAGGTAGACCAATCTGCGGAATTTAGATTAGTGGGAATTCTTTCAAATGATAAGTCATTAATTTCGTTAGGGAAGGTAGGACTGAAACACCTCGGATTTTATTTTTTATAGTCTATATATTATTTTTTAGTAAAAAAAATAAAAAAGTAAAGTTTAAGTATTCTGTGGAATGTGGAAATGGAAAAATTTATTAATTCACAAATTCTTAAGTACTTAGAAAAACACAAAATTTTGTATGACAGACAGTATGGATTTCGCCACAAAAGATCTACAGCAGATCTTCTTTCCTTCGTATCACACTGTTGGAATAAGTCTCTTGAGTTTTTAGGTGAGTCCCAGATCGTTGCTCTTGATATATCCAAAGCTTTTGACCAGGTCTGGCATGCCGCACTTCTTAATAAACTTCCTTCCTCAGGTGACGACACCCAGTTCGATCTACCAATGTCATTTTTCGGCATTTCGGAAAAAAGGTCCTTACTTCCATTTCTTTCAATTCTAGGTACAAAATTGAATTCGAAATCCAACAAAATTATTCATAAGACATAATCTGCCGCCCCCTAAAGAACGTCTGCCGCCCCCTAAAAAATGCCGCCATGGTATAGGCTCTAGCCTTTTGGTAAATACGCCACTGCTTCACCCCGATTGTGTACTTTCTTTACAGAGCGCCCAACTCCCATTATCTTCTTTTTCCCTCATAAAGTACTTTTGAAGAGCAAAAAAAACAAGTCCCCACCTCATTTTTTCAAAATCACAATCATTTGTAACAACCACCCGCACTTTCTGCCCTTTCTCCGACTTTCCGCCTTTCATTTTCACATGCGTTGCGCCCTGGTGCCTTGCACCACCTGGTAGGCACGGCCCTGGTTCAGGTATTTATATTTTTGACCTTGCTACGATCGACTTGACTAATAGTCGCGATCGACCAGTCGATCGCGATCGACCGGTTGGCCACCCATGTTATACACAATACTACCTTTTTCCCCGCGAACTGCCCTGCAAAAATCTTAAAGGCAAAAAAAGGTCAATATTACTGTATTTGCTGTTTTCCTTTTATGCTCCAGAACCACCCGGAACGACACAATAAGTGTTCCTTTTACAATTTTGTGACATTTTTTCATGTTGTAGAACCGTTTTTGACACTATTGACAGTTCAGGGAACGGTTTTCGAAACGGTTCTACGAGGTAAAAGGAATACACTAATTTATAGTTCCGTTTTCGCCGAAAAAGCCTAGTCTCACCCTTCTGGTTAGTTCTGATCAGCTGCCCCTCCTCCGTATGGCTCTGTGTAATATACTTGTATAGATCTCCGCCGCACAGTGCAGTGATCTGTGGACAAAAACCTATTTTTGTCTTTTTAGCATGGGTACTATTTTCAGTTAAAATGTTATTAAATTGACTAACTAACCATATCCTAAAATCATAGATTTGTATGTCCACGCATCATTAAAATTATTCGCATTAAAGTATAGAGAAATTGCAGGTAGCATATTAACAGTTATACCTATTAGTTGCGATTTTGCCTAAATTGCAAGACTTTTACAACAAAAAAACAGTGTTTTAATGAGTCTTATATGATGGAAGTGACAAATACATGTAAATTTCCTAATAATTACATCTTAAGGATCTAATTATAATAATTACTTTTTTAGGATCTAATTATTTGATGTACATAAATTTGTTTCTTTTATTTTGACAAATTCACTAAGCTGTCAAAAAAATAATAAAAGTACATTTGCAATTTTTGCTATTTTGTAGCAAATTTATTGTAGATTAAGACTATCATACCTAGAGTTACAATTAAAATTGTAAGTTAATAACAATAAAAACAAATCGTTTTTACTTTGCAAGATGCAAGAATTACCTACGGTAACCGTTTTGAACCTTAAATTTTGGCAATAGGGAATGAAAAAATAATTGTAAGAAAGCTAATTATAAATGGATGTTACAATCCAAGATAATGTTGATTTCAAATTAATCAGTCCAACTCGTTAATTCTAAAAATTATTTACAGTTTCTATATATAGTGTAGGTAAATACTACCTAAACTCCAAATTTAAATTTACACATCTTTTTTTTTCTTTTATCCTAGAAAATTTACAAAAATATCAGTTTATTGGATAAATTTAATTAATAAAAAATTTTTGTAGAATTTCAGATCAATTATCATTTTTTTTTTATTCCCCAGGATATGCAGGAGAGAAATTAAACCATGATATTTTTAAATGCAGCACCCTGTATATTATGCCACCATCATAAATACACGTCCAAAGAGCTTTACGAAAATACCAGATTTTTGATATGTCTATCTTTATTAGTTTTGGATATATTAATTTTTGTCCAACAGTACCATAAGCTCGTTGTACTTTGTGCCGGGTATTTCTCTTCGGAAAAAGTACAAAATCCTTTTAAGTCGTTTAAAAACGAAGATATATTTAACTATTAATAATATTAATAAAACACCCATCCAGTTATAACGCCGCATTCCACTTAATAACAAGATTTCATACCAACACACCAAGCCATCTTCAAATGAATCACAATGGCTGAATTTTTAATTAGATACACATCCGCCATATTAAATTAGCTATTTCTTTGATGTCTGTATATGGCTGTAAGGGTACATGTCCCACTTATGCGACAGTTAGGTATCGAATGCTTTTGACGTATAAGGCAGCGCTATTTTTGTTGCTTCTGTGCTAACCGTAATGTATAAGTATATATATATATATATATATATATATATATATATATATATATATATATATATATATATATATAAATATATATATATATATATATATATATATATATATATATATATATATATAAAGAAAAATAATATTAAGAAAACAAAACAAACTTTTTATGTATTTGGAAGAGCTATTCTGCTCTTGCATAATATAATAAAAGTTCAGATTACTTTAAAAAGACATAAATTAGTAAATTATTTAATATAAAATAATTATTTTTATTTAGGTTATATAAAAATTTACTTACTATACAGAGAAGGTTGCAACCCCTAAACATAGTATTCGAATACTCGGTATTCATGAATACCATAATTTGGTATTCATGAATATTGAATAGGATAAAAAAAAGGTTCTTTTCTTTAAAAAAATAGGTTCTCGCAGTCCTGAAAATTTTTAAAAACAAAAAAAAGTCCTTTGCCATTTTTTTTATATTTTGGGGTTACGGAATCCTGATATTCGCCACTATTTATTATTTTGGCATTTGAATACTGACACTTTCGGTATTTGAATGCTGCTATTAACAATTTGGCATTCAAATACTATCATATCATTCAAAACGTTATTCTGAATACAAGATCCTAAATACTGACCAAAAAGTATTCTGCCGAATACCGAATACCAAACACACAAATGTATTCGAATATTATTTGAATACCAGCCCAATGTATTCTGAATAAGATTCAGAATACCGAGTTTTCGAATACTACCTAACTCTGGTAATAACCCATATAACATTTTTTTGCCGGCGTTGTACATTTAATTTACTGGCATTGCCAACAATCTTTAATGGCAAGGCATTGACTAAAGGTATCAAAAAGACGCGAAAGTGAGCAATTGGCCGTTATTAGGCCATGTGTTGCAGATAATGTGATGGCATCCGTCATTAATAATTTATAATGAAAAAATGCGTTTAGGATGATGGCATCCATCATTAATAAGTTATGTCAAAAAAATGCGTTTAGGATGATGGCATCCATTATTAATAAGTTATTGGCAAAAAATGCGTTTAGGATAATGGCATTTATCATTAAATAAGTATTGCAAGTTTTATAAGTTGAATGTCCCAAAGTTAAATAACATATTTAGAATTTTGTAATCGAAAAAAATGAGAAAAAAAGGCAGGAAAACTTTATCAATAAAAAAATTACATAATATAAATTTTTATACCGTAACAATAAACCAAAAAAATAAATAAAAAGTATGTAATAAAATTTAAAAAAGATAGTAAATCAAAAGAACACACTTTAAAATAGTAAGTATTTAAGGGACACTTACACTCAATTTTCAGATCAAAAACATAGGCAGAAATATTTTAAAGGAGTTAAATGTCAAAAAAAAAAAAAATAACCACTTATTAAATTGAATTAGTCCATAATCCTTAAAAACAACGGTTTTATCCATAACTCAACTAATACTGACTTTAGGTAAATAAATTGAGGTTTTAAAACAGATTTTTTAAGGATAAGAAATCAGTTAATTCGTTTATACCCAACAAGTCGGACATCTCATACATATTTATGGTCTTAGTTAACAAAAAGGCTTGGTTATTCTAAGATAGATATTTCGGTGCAAGAATTGTATAGGTATATTAAAAGAATATATTTAAACACGTGTTTCATAATAGGATTTTAATTTTTTTAACTCTCCAAATGGTAGAGCTGTGATTTTCTTATATAGTCCAAGATCCGAATAGAAAGCTATCTTTTATATTAAATATAGAATTTAAACTTGCTTAAACATTATGATCAAAGCTATATTTAAATTTAATAAAAAACCTTAAAATTTTTACACACCCTGTATAATGGCGCCTATTTTTTTAAATACATTCTAAGGCTATTTAATAAAATATGTATGTTTAAATAATACAGAATGTACCAGAAAATTGAAATAATGTTTCAAAACTTTAAATTCAAACAATTTTCCATGGCTTTATTTATAAAATTGAGAGAAAAATTTTTAGTGATATATATTATGTAGGAGTAAAAAAAATAATTGCCATTATACAGGGTGTGTCCAAAATTTTGAGGTTATTTTTTTAAAATTTAAATATAGCCTTGACAATAATTTTTAGGCAACTCTGTGACAATACATTTGTTTAAATACTATATTTAATATAACATATAACATAGTTCTTATCTGGTAACTAAATGGGTGCAGGTCATATATATATTATATATGTGGTGCAGGTCGATTCATATTGAGATCTTAGATTATAATAAGAATGTTCATGGAAAAAATCATTGATGATTTTTGATGTGATACATCGTGATATTGTTATAAGTGTTTTTAGATGCATAGATTCAAAATATCGGCAAATAAGGCCCACCTAACATTAAATGTAAAAAAATAACGTTAAATGTAAAAAAAACCTCTAATGATTTAAGAAAGTTAGGCAAAATTTTGTTTTAGGTTATATATTGCTTATTTATTGTAAAAATAACATATTAATAAATTTACAAAAATTAATATAGAACCAAATATAAAAATTAATAAAAACCCTTTTCTATGAGCCTGTTTTGTTTTAAAGACACTTTTAATATTTCTTATCGTAATAAATCTTTGGTTTATTGGTTACTAGCCTTACCCCGCGGCTTTGCACGCGGTAAATTTTATCTAACCAGATTTAGATTTAACCAGAACTAACCAAAGCAATTCTCCTTTCCCTATATCAGTCAGCGTTTGTAATTTAAGCGCAAAAAAATGTATTTATTTACGACTTCACATTAGAAATCTGGAAATTATCAGTGGTTTTCCAATATATTAAGCATGTTTTTATACACATCCTCTTGAATCCAGTCTATCCCATATCCGGCACACTTTATTAGGGTCAATTTTATGACACCTTGTCATACCATTTATAATGTCCCAACTCGGCATACAGAACTCACAGGTAATAAAAGACATATATATATATATATATATATATATATATATATATATATATATATATATATATATATATATAAAGTGTGTATTAGTCTTGGGTTTAGTTAAGGAATTAAAAAAATGGACCTACTTACCAGAACCAACCATTTGCAAATGTGTATTAGTTTTGGGTTTAATTAGGGAATTAAAAAAATAATAACTTGCTTACCAGGACTAACCATTCGTAAGTGTGTATTAGTCTTGGGTTTAACATAAGGAATTAAAAAAATATAATAGCTGTTTTATTAGACATACCTAGATACAAATAATTTTTGATGGGTTTAGGAAAAAGACTACTTTTTTTATCTAGCATATAGGGTGTTAAAATAATTAGCACCATTGTGCAAGAGCAAGTCCATCCCTGGCACCCTAATGATTGCAAATGTTCTAAAAGGACACCATTTTAAGAAGTTCTTAGGACTATCTGTCATATTAAATCTAAAAAAAAATCATTATATGAAGTAGTTACTATAAAATTTATTTAAGAAAAACTGATTTTCAGCGGCGTCCTTTAGGTAAGGCGCACATTGAGAGACATGCTACACAGCCCACGCAGGGCAGCATACGCCACGTTTTTGTATCATGTAGCGAGCATTGCACACCCGCATATTAAGACGCAGCACAGTGTAGGCCACGAACGTGTCAAACAAGACGTGTGTCGGCCAGAATGTTGGACAAAATTTCGTGGGCGTGTGTGACAAAATAATTGTAAAAAAAGCAGGAAGAACTTATTGAGGCTGTCAGAAAATTTCCTGCTCTATATGATACAAATGATCCCTCATGTATGAGTGAGACATAGTTTAATTTAATAAACTACCTACTACGCAGGAAACAATACAGCTTGTTGACAATACGTGTCATAATATGCGTTCAGCTGAGACATCCCACGAATTTCGTAGACTTCGTTGCTTGTGCTGCCCTGCGTGGGTTGCATCGCATGTTTCTCAATGTGCGCCTTGCATTAAGGGAACATATCTCAGTAAAGAGGGGCTTTTGAAAAGTAGTTTATAGAAACTTGTCATAATATTTTCACGTGTTTTATATGAATCCAAGAGATTGCCTACATATTTCCGGACACCCTGTTTTATTCTATTTTTATTGTAGAATCATCCCTTAAAGTTTCTCGGTATAGTTATTGGACACCCTATATTTAACAGCCCAAGTTTGCTCCTACTTTCTTCAAAGAAGCGAAACACCCCGTATAAATAAATATATATATATATATATATATATATATATATATATATATATATATATATATATATATATATTTACATTTTTTATCAAACATCTTTTTTCTGGAGGAAAGCCAAATATTATTTTGTCTATAGAACACTGTCTAACTTAACAAAAAATGTAATTTAAAATTACTGATATATCAAATATTCCGTAGCTTTTGGAAATAAAGGCTTGTACTAGACAAGGCGTGGAAATAAAAAAACAGTTTAAAACAATTAAATAAATACGTTAGCCCGAAATATTTTTGAAATCTTGATAAACTTAAAATTATTATCTACAGATCTGATCTTAGAGATTCTTAGATTTAATCTTAGGAATCATCTAGGCAACAAGACTGCTTAAAAGAGTAAACGGAAAGACATTCTACTAAATAGCCCATAAACAATATATGCCATAGTCCAATGGGTAAAAATAGTGAATTAACGCAAAAAATTAAATTCTTACTTTAATAAATTCTCTATTTTAAAATGGCTTGTTACGTACTGGAGGTACCAACGTTTTCGAAATACAATTTTAGGTCAGCTGATTTTTTGATATGTTGTTCTCCTTCCTCTTTTGGATAGACCCTGGGCTGTCAGGCTGGCGGTAGTGGTTGCGTTTATTAGTTCGCATCCTACCTGTACAGGTAATAATCCAAAATTTTAAAAAATGTTTTTCAAACATATTTTTTTTTATTGCCAGACACTTTTATCATGGCCAAATTATACAGTCGTCCACCTTCTAAATTCTGTACCTTTCGGTATATTTTGATGAAACTTGGAACGATAATATATGACCAAGGTCTACATTTTTGTGACATATCAGTGATAGCTCTAAATGTCAAGGTCACAGCTGGGCGCCAACGTAACCGCTACCGCCAGCCAAACAGCCGAGGATCTACCCAAAAGAGGAGGCAGAAAAACATATCAAAAAATCAGCCAACCCAAAGTCGGGTTGAGGTCACGACATTCGGCCATATTGCTTTGACGTGTTATGACGTCACATCTCCCATTTGTCGGCCATGTGTTCAGTGCCGGAGATATACAGTTTATTGTATTATTAGAACAAGCGTTTATAAAATAGTTTTTAATTATTATTAAGTTGTAAATTCTTTTACTTTTAATAAAAAACATTTGGAATGACATCTTTCAACAAACATCACTTTCAAAACAATGAAAAATGAAATGCGCAAATTCTAGACGCCACTGGATTAATCATAAGCTTTGATTTTACCCAGTCTTGCCAACTTTTCTCCGTGGAGTGCCCTTCCTTGAGACCCCGACCTCGAACCGCCTAAAAGTTAAGGATATGTCGCAACCTTATAAATATAAACTAACCTTGAGCCAACCTAACATTCTTTTTTCCCCAAGGTTAGTTTATATTTATAAGGTTGCGACATATCCTCAACTTTCAGGCGGTTCGAGGTCGGGGACGCAAGAAGGGCACTCCACAGAAAAAGTTGGCAAGACTGGGTAGAATCAAAGCTGATGATCAAACCAGTGACGTCTGGAATTTGCGCATTTCATTTTGCATTGTTTTGTAGTGATATTTGTTAAAAGATGTAATTCCAAATGTTTTTTATTTAAAGTAAAAGAATTTACAACTTAATAATAATTAAAAACTATTGTATAAACGGTTGTTCTATTAATAATAAACTGTATATCTCCGGAACTGAACAACATGGCGAAAAGGGAGATGTGACATCATAACACGTCAGAACATATGGCCGAATGTCGTGACTCATATAGACCGACTTTGGTTTTCCCTGACGTTGCTACATCTCGGACTAGTTGTCATTAACATTTTTTGGATGTTTTTTATATACAGAGGTGTCTAAAAAGTCAACGATAATACTCATAAAATTTCCTCAGTAAAAAATCGTTGGCTTTCAGATATTGGAACTTAAAATTCGTCAAAAATGATCTATTGAGTCAGATTTTGATAGTCACACCTAAAGAAATTTAAATTTGAGATTTCAATTTTAGGTTTGCAGAACTAAATAGCCATTTTATTGATCAAATACCAACATTAAACAAACTAAAAAGTTCAAAACATTTAATAAGAAAGCTACAGTGTGTTCATAGATGGACTTAACTATACGAGCAACTGTAAACTTAATATTTAGACAAAAAGATATTCTTTTAAAAACCTCTAAGCATCATGTAAAATAGCAAAATTGTAAAAAAGCGCCAATATCTCGAAAACCACTGATTTTTTGTCGAGGTCAGTTTTGTTTGTTTTTACATTTCTTTGGATTTTGTATAATAAAACAAGCCTCCCCATACCCAATTCAAGATCTGGTTGAAGGTTAAACCAATTCCTGACATTTACAATCATTGATAAAAATATGTAATGCAAAGGAATACAAAATAATAATAATAAAAAAAACGTTGAACTGATGAATCTTTGGGAGGAAAGGAGACTGAATACATGGTATTTGGAGACCACAGTAAAAAGCACAGGAAGCAGTAAGTTGATTGGTCTGAAGCGTCACCGGCGGTCACGCAAAACTGTCACATTGGGGAGGTCATGGTTAGTTCTGTTTTGTTAAATCCCTTTTTTTTTTTAATTCCTTGATTAAGCAAATTAAAAAAAAATTCAGCTTACCAGAACTAACCATGAACATCACAATGTGACAGTTTTGCATGACCGTCTGTAGCGCTTCAAACCAATCAAATTACCAGTTTTTGTGCTTTTTACTGTAGTCTGATATTTGGTGTTACCATACCATAAGTTATAGGGCATTTAAAAGATATTATACTTAAATTATAAAGTTACCGTTTTAATAGACTGATATCCCTATTAAACCATTCTGCAGTATAACAAGCATGACCTTGAGGTGATTTAAATGAAGCACTTGGTTTGAATCGAAATAAGCTGCACCTTTTTCGATGTGCGATTTCGCTCTGAGGGACATCGCGAAGCGATTTTTCTTTAACCACTGGCGCAAGTACCATTATTACATTGTAATAACGTAATTATTATATGATGGTTGTTTTCTATTACTCCTTTGATTCTGGGATTAAATTTTATGTTTGTTTTGTTCTGTCATAGATGAGTTCTGCTTGAGATTTTAAACTTGAAATGATATGAAGCTGTTTTCTTGTTTCCTTTAAATCATTGTCTAAGATCCGAATAGGCGCGCTTGTGGCTGCTCCGGTTGTCTCGGCAGCGTCGATCTCCGGAGTTAAGCAGTGAAGTGCGCACCCATAACTTGGATGGGTGACCGGCGGGTTTTGGGCAACGGCACGCGGTGTTCTGCTCGGCGGTGAACAAACGGACCGAGCAACAACCATCCAAGTTATGGAATGAATGGCGTGTGAATGGGAAGGTGTAGGGGTCAAGGTACAATAAGCCTTCAGGCTGCAGTGCACCACTTAGGGGGGCGGTCGTCGGGCCTGGGTGGGATGACCCCGAAAGGGCGGAAAAAAAGATCCGAATAGGTAGCGACCCGCACCCATCTCTTTATCGGATTAAAAGTACTTTATATTAACCTAGCCGACCCGTCACACTATTTTTATAAAATAAAAAAAAACTTGCTTCGGGCGAGAATCGAACCTGGGCCCGGGTGACAGGCGAACATTCTACCGCTTAACCACTGAGGCTCATTCAACCCTTTCATAAACTTATTTGCTGACTTGATAGCCCATGTCGCAGGCAAATGGTTATTTTAGGCAAATGGCTTCTGCCTAGGCAAATGGTGTATTTTGATTTTTAAATGCTATTTGCCTAAGCAATTTTTAGGCAAATGGAAATAGAAATATTTGCATAATCAAACGGTCATACAAAACTGTCACATTAGGGGGTCATGGTTAGTTCTGGTTAGTTAACTCATTTTTTTTTAAATTTCTTAATAAGGCAAATTAAAAAAACACAGGTAATTTTCTAGAGACCTGCGGCAACTCCGATTTTAACGAAATTTGGTATACATGAATGTTTTGGGGCGCTGATCACAAGCCTGATTTTTTTTTGGCGGAAACGTTTCGTTCTCGAGATATCCGGTTTTTTTACGTATTTTACATTATTTTTGCATTAAATTGCATTGTTTCACTTTCTATCGTTTTCTGTCGGAGCTAGCTATGACGTCACGTAACAAGTGAACATTTGTAATTTTATTGATTGTGATCAGCACCCCAAAAAACCCCGTATACCAAATTTTGTCAAAATGGAGTTGCCGCAGGTTTCTAGGAAATTACTAAAAAAAGATTTAACTAACCAAACTAACCATGACCGCCCCACATACCACATACCTCTAAAAAGAACTTTCTTCTTCAGTTCTGTGTAACCGCTCCAATGTGACAGTTTTGCATGACCGACAAGTAGTTAATTCGGGGTATTTTTTTTATATATTTATTATAATTTCGGTTGGTTCGTTTTTGAGATAATTGACCATACCTAGTCATTTCTGTATTCAAACTTGATGTCATATCTTCGAAATTGACAGAAGTAAAAAAACGATAATATCAGGTCATAATAAAGTTGATACAAGCAATTGATTACAATAATAAAAAGTAGGATATTCCACTTAAAATTTTAAAATTCCCAACCTACAGAGAAAACTATAAACTTGGCAACCTTGCAAATACAATTTTTAAATTTTTCATTTTCAGTTACCCTTTGGCACAAAATTTGTATAAATTAATATCAAATCTAAATAGTTTAAGTAAAACAGAACCCTAGAGGTCGTGTTTCATTCTAATATTTAAAACGTATAAAAAATTATTAAATTGAATTAAAAATATTTTGTTCACTTCGACACCCAGTATCTTCTTTATTATCAACTTTTGGAAATAGGTATGTTTGGTTAAATCGTGATATTTTGGCATACGGATTCTCTCTCTATTCTCTCTCTCTATTTTTTTCTTGGTTTTGGTCCCTTCAGGTCCAATCCACCACTCTCCTTTCCGGACTATGCTTTCCAGGGCTTCGTCGGCGGAAAATCTGGATAATCGAGCTCGTAGCTCCCAGAAATTCCAAAAGAAAACAAACAATTCAACAATCGATGCAATGCATAAATTGTCGGCTGTCAAACCAAGATCTGCTACTGGTGTTACGTATAACCTTCCACTTTCACTACTGACAGTTCCCATGGCACGCCCATCTATTTCCCACCATTTGAGAAATACCTCGTGTTCACCACCAAACAGGATACCATCAGCTTATAGGAATCTTCGCTACCAGAGCTTAGATCCAGAAGAAAGATGCCGTCAATTTAGCGTGAATCTTTCCTTGATCCCCGAAGGTAAAAAACGTTCGTACGCCACGCCGGGAAGAACTTTGTAGTCCTCTACGCACGTCCGCACTGTCCGGAGGTCAAACAAAGAGTCCCCGCATAAGGATTCTGCAGTTTCTGTGTATACTAATAATAAGCGGACATCCTGTATGTCTATTTAACTGTAATAATACCCTTGCACATTTTGCCACCCATCCTTCAAATTTTAGTACTATCGCCGCCCACTGACCTAGTGCATCACATTTAATATAAAAAGTATAAACTATATTTTAATACAAATAATATTTAATATTTTCTAATAAAATAACAAATCGCAAAAAGTACGGTAATGAAAACTGTTTTTCTACTATTGCGCTCTGTTAGATATCTATGCAATTTGTTACCACAATTTCTGAGCTCATTAATAGTTTTAATACACTGCCTTACTAATTACAGATCGAATGGGTAATTGCAGTGTTTTTGCGAATAAATAACTGCGATATTAGGAGTTTAATTGACATTTAATTATATCACGTGATGTGCTGCGTTATGAAGTTATTTAACCTAGAGACTAATGCAAATGAGATAACTATGTTGCCAGGTCGACTATAGTATATTTGCTCATTTATTGGCATAGATAGGGATGTAAAATTACGTATTACGGTAACATTGGTAATAAAAAACAGCTTTTTAAGAAGAATAACACAGAGTGTTTTTGAATTTTAAAACTGTGAGACATTACGAAAAAAAAAACGTTCAGAGTCAGAAAAGACTACGTAATGAAGTAAATAATGGTAAATCATCCTGATCATTCCTAACCTCGCTATCTGATTCTTCTTTATCTTTCGGTAATTGAGTCAAGTCCTTAACTTCGAAACCAATATCTTCTTTTCTATTTCTTCCTCGGTAGCTTCTACTATTCTTAAATAATCTTATTTATTTAGTAAATCATAATTATGGGCAACATAGGTGTGTATTAGTTTTTCTGACTTTTTCCATGGTAAGTCTGTTTCTTCTTTGCCGATGAATAAATCCATAAGTACCAAAGGTTCTTTTGGTTGCGGCTGTTGACGATGGTAAATTTAAAATGTCTACAGTCAATCTACTTATTTTAGAACAGGAGCAAATTCCTGTCCCACTAAACAATCCCATATATAGATTTTTCGCTGGAAATGACGAGTTCCTTAGCAAAAACATTACCACCTCTAATTTTGTACTGTGCGAGTGCTTCCATAATAAGATCTACTTCTGAAGAATACTTTGGATGACGGCTTGCAGTTCAATAGATGAAATCCCGTTGCAATTAAATTTTTAGCTTTAGTCAAATGGCCGCCGCGTTGATTTGGTTAAAGTATAGAACGCAAACAAACAGCATTTCCAATGTTACCGATCTTGCGGTAATATTACCTTTTACATTACTAGGTATAGAAACGATTAGGTAGTTACTTTTTCTAAAAATTAACAAAATCTCGTTCAATTTAATGCATCCAAAGACACAGTCATGTTCCTTGTCACGGAAAAATCATCAAACACTCATCCTTTGCTTATGAGTGGCCAGGTTTTCATAGCGGGGACACATTTAACCTTGTGGGCGCCACATTTGAGAATAACCTTAACTGGCATAAACACATTGTATCTATAGCCACCGCGGCTTCAAAAAGCTTGGATATCTTTTCCGAGCCAAAATATTTTCTCCTTCCAATTTGTACACTTTGTATGTGTCCCAAATTCGACCCTCTCTGGAATATTGTTCTCATGTCTGGGGAATGGCATCCCCTACAACCCTCAGCATTCTTGATGCCATTCAATAAAGGGCTGTTCGTCTTATTAATGATCCTTTACTTACTCAAAGACTTCCTTCTCTTGCCCATCGTCGAGCTGTGGGAGATCTATCGCGCTTCTATAGATACTTTTACGGCTTCTGCTCCGACGAATTATCCAGTATAGTCCCTCCTCTTGCAGCTCCCAACAGAGAAACTCGTGGTGCCACTCGTTTGCATCCCTATACGGTTCAATTGGACAGGCCCCGAACTTCCCATTTCTGTTCGTTCTTTTGTCCTTAGAGTTTCTAGACTGTGGAACCTACTGCCAGCGGAGGTCTTTCCTTCCCCCAAATCTTCAAGTTTTTAAGTCTCGTGTTAACAAACTCTCCTTAAGACACCCACGGTACGTTAGTAGATAAAAAAATGAGCAAGACCACCTTCTACGAAGAATTCACGACAGCTATTCAAAAATTGTTTTATTTTTATTTTTATATGCTGTTTATAGATACTTTTAAAATAAGTTAAAGTTGGTTAAAAGCAAGATACGATGAAAGCACCAGACACTAAATATTTGTATTTATAGTTACTTATTCGAAAAAAATATAAGAGGACAAAAGTCGGTGGCCCACTTTTTTAAAAATAATATTTGCTGTGAGTGCCCACCAAACAGCCTCTATATCAAAATATTTTTGATTTAACTAAGGCTATAACTAAGCGTCTTGTAACTTTTTACAATTCTTTTCAATTTAGAACCAAATTGATTTAAGTATATTTAAGATATTTAAAAAATCGAATACAAACTTACTGTCGGAAACTGAAGCAACTTCGGACATATGTTTTCAGGAATTTTATATAAATGATTTTCAGGGATATTGTTTTTCTTCAGACTGAAAATTATCCTTCAGAATTCGTCTTTTTAAGCAGTTTAAACTAGGAAAATTACAATAGGTGGTGAGTAGGTATGTACCATTTAATTTTCCATTGATACTTACACATAATTAAAGTTATTTTTAAATAACACATATGAAGTGACATACAGAGGGGTTTTCCGTGAATCAAATATAACCACAACACCAAGTCGGCCGACTGTTTTAAATTGTTTATGCATTAAAGTAACTATGTAATTGCTTGATACATTGCCCAAAAAGGTGAGTTTAACCGACATTTTATCAAGATGTTTCATTAATTTAAAATTTTGACGTCAAAGATGCACGCCGAGTATAATATTACACGAACCACTTGGTGCCACTTAGGACCCCTCCATAACTCAAAACCGATTTAACGTAAACACATGAAACTACGTGTGTTTATCTATATTCTATAAGGACAACTGGAAGCCCAAATTTTATGAAGCTAGCTCAAATAATTATAAAGATATAAAAGATCCAAAAGTCGTTAATTTTCCACTGATAACTGACTGACTGACTCACTGACTGACTGACATATATTTAAATCAAAAATCTAACCACTTCCAGATGACCTACGAAAGATGAAATTTGGAATCGGGCTCAGTAATTTTATGTAAGCGTAGGAAAAAATCTAAAAATAAAAAAGTTAAAAAATAGGGGGAGATTAGGGAGAACCTCATACAAAAATAACTATGCAACGGAAGTTCAAGAAAAAATATTAAATCTAAACATTTACCTAGTTTCCTTTACAAAAAGTAATGATATTCCAACAAAAATATAAATGTAAAAAGGTGAGCAAAGTTCAATACTTAAATTATGATTGGCTCTGGGCTTCTCCGCAGAAAAGAATAAAAATCTAAAAGAGTGCCAAGTTCTATACAAAATCCAAATATGTATGTTTGTCGCAAAATCAGCCATCAAATACCCATCCTCTACTTATGAGCGGCCAAGTTTTACAGAGCAAAGACACCTTCAATCTTGTGGGCGTCAGATTTGGAAGTAACCTTAACTGGCATAACTGGCATAACTGGCATGAACACATTGTATCTATAGCCACTAGAGCTTTAAAAAGCTTGGATTTCTCTTTCAAGCCAAAAGTATTTTTCCCTTTCTAAATGCACTTTGTATGTGTCCCAAATCCGACCTCCCTTGGAATATTGTTCTCATATCTGGGGCATGGCGTCCCCCACAACCCTAAGCATTCTTGATTCCATCCAAAGGACAGCTATTCGTCTCATTAATGATCCTTCACTTACAGCAAGGCTTCCCTCTCTTACCCATCGTCGGGCTGTGGGGGATTTATTTCTTTTATAGGTACTTCCATGGCTTCTGCTCTGAAGAATTGTCCAAAATAGTTCCTCCACTCACGGTTCCCACGAGAGAAACTCATGGTGCCGCGCTTATGCATCCCTATACGGTCCAACTAGACAGGCACCGAATACTTTGTTCGGTCTTTTATCCCTAGAGTTTCTAGAATTTGGAACCTGCTGCCCGCGGAGGTCTTTCCTTCCCCCAAATCTTCAAGTATTTAAGTCCCGTGTCAACAAACTCCCTCTTACCTCGCTTAAGACACCCACGGTACGTTAGTATTAAGGCTTTTAGCCTTCGTGGTTTGTCCAAAGATAAAAAAAAACGAGATATTAAACCAGGTTAGATTTGACTTGGCCTGTTTTTATTAGAATTTAAAAAACATATTTAAAATAGTTAAATAACTATATAAAATTACTGATGTAATGAAAAATGGCCAATATCTCAAACATATTTGGATTTTGTACAAAACTTGGTACTTATTTAGATCTCCATTTTTTTTGCGGCGAAGCCCACAGCCAAGCATAATTTTAGTATTTAACGTGGCTCACCTTTTTCACATTTATGTTTTTGGTGGGATGTTTTCTTTCTTAAAATCTTTAATATCCTTGGTAATAGACCGCCTCTGACTTTACTTTAGTTACACATCGTACTTTAGTTTTTTAACTGTTGACCTTGCTCCAAAAAAAAAAAATGTTTAACCTCTTGTATGTATGTTTAAATAGAGATTAATTTTATAAGTTTTATACAAGAAATTTTGGAATCCGAAGTATGGTCAGTCGGTACATTTGAAAGAAAAGACTCGATGTCTAAGAAATAATTTAATGATTAAAAAGGAAATAGCGATGTAAGATAGCTGTGAATGGAGTCGCCTACGAATGTGAGATTTGTAGGCTTTAAGAATGTGCAATGATATTAAAAAGACAGGGCCGAAATGACTTGTTAAACATTATTCAAAATATGTTTAAAATCTTTAAAACATTATTATGGAAACTTTGAGAGGATTAGATTAGATTTGATTAGAATAGGGTCGGGATAACCCATGCACTGAAGCCGCTCGGCTTATTGTGCGCCCTGTTTTTACGTCTGGGTGATGTCAGCCAGACGTGACCTATAGCTTAACGTGGGTTCCGAACCACGGTCCTATGAGCGACAACTTAAGACCTCGTCCCCACCCAGAGGGCACTACTGAACCTACCAACTGAGTGGGTTCCGCATGTCTACGGTTGCGCAGGACACGGCAAAGTGTGTTCCGGCGCCCTGGTCTTTTAGTGGCCTTCAGTGTCGATACATTTTGCACTTTGTCCGACTGGTGTTGAGCTAACCACTATATTTCCGACTAACTTATAAACAAGTATTTGGTCTCAGCAGGATTCGAACCCACCTCACGTCCGTTGTGCGCTCAACGACTTAACGCCTTACACGCTAAGCCATCACCGGACCTGAGAGGATATTGCATCCCTGTATTGGCATTTTGATTTTGACGATTCAGATATTTGTATTTTTATTTACGTACACTTGAACAAATTTTATCAAACCCTGAATTTTGCAATATTATCTATCTTTTTCAAAAAACTATAGCCAGTTGAATTTTTTCACTTTACAATTTTTTATGCGGAAATTTCAGATGCCTCTAATAAAAAAAAGGCGGATTTTTATAATTTCACAATAAAATTGGATCCAGTTCGCAAAAAAGTGCAAATAAACAATTCGCTTTTAAAACTTAGGTTTTCTCTGGGCAAGGAGGGTGGATGGTCTGACCCAAAAATCAACTTTTTTCGAAAATTCCAAAATAAAAAAAATCTTGACATATATTTGATGTGTTTTTATGTACCACTTTAGATTTAAAAAAAATAATATAATTGTAGGATCGCCCTTGTTTCCAGTCCAGTGGCGTAGCTACTATAGGGTTAGGCAGGGCATTCCTCGGGAGACCCAAGCTCAAGGGGTTAGGGCCTTTCTTTACTTTTTTGCCCCAAGGCCCCTGCTGCCCTAGCTACGCCTACGCCACAGTTTCAGTCCTGATTTTTATTTTTAAATAACGAAGCAAGTGAGACAAAACGTATTTTGGAAATATTGGAGATCGTAGTAAAAAGTAGGAATATTGTGTTTTTATTTATATTTTGCCACCCACTTTTAACTATACCCAAGAAAAATAGAAAAAAACGTTCAGTATAAAAATTTTATACTTTTTTATCTATTATCTTTTATCTTTTAAGCATAAAAAAATCGGTTGACTGCAAAGTCGGTTTACTGACGATAGTTGAACGTGAGAACGTTGAAAGAATTATTATCTTTATCGCCGCAATTATCGTTGCTATAAACAATTGACACCACATTCACTTTTCACTTCACGCTCACTTAAGAAGGAGAGAAACAGATGTCGAATGACGCGGAGATTGTGCCTCTTTGCGCTCGTTCCGTGCTCTCGCTTGCACTTCAAGCCTTAAATGGAACGCACGAGGTAACGGCACATGAGTCATGTTTTTTAGTGCGTGCAGCCGGGCTCATCAAAATCAAAAAAAATAAATAAATATCAAAAACCCAATAAAAATGAAGATGTAAACTTTTTTTTAATAGAACAGCCTGTATATTATGTCAGCATTAAAAAGATCGTTTAAAAGCTTTACAAAAATACCACATTTGATATATCTATCTTTAATAGGTTTCGAAATATGACAATCTTAATTTGAAAAATAGTAGATATAATTTCTAATAAACCTTCCTATGACACTTAGGAGAGACTGTAGATGTAATGGAAATTATACCCAGATTTAAATGACCACAAAGTCGGTCTATATAGGGTCGCGACATTCGGCCATATTGCTTTGACGTGTTATGACGTCACATCTCCCATTTTCGGCCATGTTGTTCAGTGCCGGAGATATACAGTTTATTGTATTAGTAGAACAACCGTTTACACAACAGTTTTTAATTGTTATTAAGTTGTAAATTCTTTTACTTTAAATAAAAAACATTTGAAATTACATCTTTCAACAAATATCACTTCCAAAATAATACAAAATGAAATGCGCAAATTCTAGACGCCACTGGATTGATCATCAGCTTTGATTTTACCCAGTCTTGCCAACTTTTCTCCGTGGAGTGCCCTTCCTTGCGTCCCCGACCTCGAACCGCTTAAAAGTTGAGGATATGTCGCAACCTTATAAATATAAACTAACCTTGAAATGACCATATTTTTTAAACTGTAAGAAATGTGCGATTATGTTTAGAATTATTGTTTGCTGCATATAAAATAATATGTATACAGGGTGATCAGAAATTTCGCGTCAGGATTTCCGTGGGCGATTTGAACTTCTATACAATTTTTAAAGACTTAAAATTAACGGAGATACAGTATGTTAAAAGGATTTTTGTTTTTTTTTTTCTTAACTTTTTCTAGTCTAGTTACTTTTTGATTTCTGCCAAATATTACATAGATATTACCATAAAGTAACATACCTACGGGTAAGAGAAACCTTAACGCATGCTAAATTTTCGTACCGCTTTTGCGGGAAGGCTGGCTGCAGGTTGGCGGCAGGCTTGTCATTTTTGCCAGTTTACGCTTTAAATGCGTCGGTCCAAGCCTCGCCTCGTGTAACATCAGCGGTGGGGAGACACGTAAGCTTACTGAAGTACCTTGGCGGTATTTCAACGGCGAGAAACGAATAAAATTATATTGGGAGTTTTCATGACCTGTCCTTAAATCGGCTATTCCATGATAACTCTTATAATTTCCTTACTCTGATATTACTAATGATTTTCACCCTATTAATTTAAAGCCAGTAGTTAATCCCAAAGGCCTAAACTGTCCCTCACTTTGAAAATAACTTAGAATTTTTTTGTTTCAATCTTTTTATAAATTTGGATATAAAATTAATAAAAGTCAAAATATCTTTAAAAGGTCTTTCTTGTTGCATTAACTTAAAATAAACCGTTTCTGAGAAAAACGATTTTAAACATTGACTTACGTTTAATTAGAAATTCTTATTTTCCAAAATTATCAAAGCAAGCCTTTTTATGGGTAATTTGTTAAATTTAGTAAAAATTAGTACAGTAGAAAAAAAGTTATCAAAAAAAAAAATCACAATTTTTTTTCTTTTACATTCTGTATCTCCGTTAATTTTGTGTTTTTGAAAAAATGTGCAGAAGTTTGTTGTATTAATTTGTCGTTCAGAATCCCCCACAGAAATCCTGACGCGTAATTTGTAGATACCTCTGTATTAAAATTATTTAATTTATTCTTGGAAGGGTCCATTTTTTAAGTCGTTTTCTTGGATGATCTGTATTGCTAAAAATATATAGTCAATGTATTAAGGGAGAGAAACCTGTAAATCAGGGCCGTATTATCCATTAGGCTGACTAGGGTACAGCCTAATGGATAATGGATAAAATAGGCGCCGAGACAGGGAGTAATAGGCGCTAGACAGAGGAGTTTTTAAAAAGTTTAGGTGAGATTTTCGGTGAATAATTTTTTTTGTGAATAAGGTGCCTTGGAATGAAATAGGCGCAAAAAGGAGGGAATGACCTCTCTTTATTTTGGTCATCAAATTTTATTTCGGGTGGTGAAGTAAGGCGCCTGGCACTCAAAATATCCGCTACGGAGGAAAGAACCTTTTTTTTTTGCTCTTCAAAAATTTTTTGGTGGAAAATAGTCGCTCCGGGAATTCTAGCCTAGGGCGCCACAAACAGTTATTACGGCTATTCTGTAAATGCTTAAATTTTCATTGATTTTCATGATTTTTTTAATGAAAAAATCATAACAGATTGATATTTAGTTTATTTAAATAATAAAATGATATATATATTTTTTTATTTTAATTATTTAAAATGGCGGCTTTGCGGTAAATTCTTCCAGGAAGGTCGGAGCGAGACTTCTTAATCGGCGGGCACTCTAGCATTGGTTCTAGTGATTTTAAAATCAAAAACTAAAATTTTTGGTGTTTATAATTGTCATAATTTGCCGGTGAACCTAAAAAAAAAAATCCGCCGAATACAATGCTTGAAAAAAAATATAATGGATTTTTGCCCCAATTTTTCATCGTTTTTGCTTAAAAAGCATATTTTTCCAAAAAAAATCTGAATTTTTAAGTTCACAAAGAAAGTACTGTTGTTAAAAGGTATGTACAAAATTTCAGGAAGATGGGTCAATCACTTTTTGAGTTATCGTGTCCGCCAATTTAAAAAATGTAGTTTTAACAAAAACGCATTTAAAGTTTGAATAGATACATAGAAATTCAATGATTATAGTGACTTACCCACTCTGTAATATAAGAAATACTGAAAATTAAGTTCTAGTTTTAGGGACATGTTGTTAAAAGACTCATACCTACTTACATATTATGAAAAAAATTCAACAGGTGTCTTTTCCCTTAATAACACAATGAGTAAATATTGAAGGTATTGTTGAAAAAAAAATAGTACAAAGGGATCATAACATCGGCACTTTGTAAAAATTTTAGTATTGAAGCATGAAATCAGTGTGATTAAACTATTTAAAAACGCAAGACTGCTTCGATAAACGCATAAAAAGCAAAGTTTATATCTTGCTTAAATAGGAGTAAATCTTTCTGGTCTTTTCCCAATAACATAAGTCAGGATTTTTGTACCAGTTCTTTTTCACCACCAACCGTTAAAGATGAAGTTATTTTTCTCTCTAAAGAAAACGCTGCACTATTATGTAGTGTAGGGTCCGCGCGTTTAGTAAAGAGGCCACCGACGTCATCATTTTCTGCACAAAATCTCCTCTTATTCCCTTATCCCTTATTAAATGTTATTTATTTTTGTAAAATTAAATCTTTAAAATGCCTACTTCCTAGGTAACAATACGAAGCCCTCGAAACCGCGATTAAAAGAGAGTTACAGAAGATTCCGCGTAGATAATGATGACGTCGGTAGCCTCTTTACTAAACGCGAGGACTTTACCAATTATGTTAACTATATAAAAAAATTAGGGGTCGCAAAAAGTGTCTTTTACAATGCTTAGTCATTTAAGTATTTGCAAATTACACCAAACTTAACTGTCTCAATTTAATCTAAAACTTAATGAAATTTATGTTTCGATCAAATATGCAGTGAAAATGAGGTTGCCACACGGCATTCGGTAAACCACATTCCTACGAATATTTTAATATTTAATTCATATGCAATAAATATTACACTATCTTGTCAGTGACCGTTAAATCTACGCGCTAAATCAATAAACAATAGTGCCTAAGTGTTTCTGAAATGGAGGACACTCTGTATACGGACTGCCCAACGCCAAATCGGTTGGGTTATTCACACTGAAAGGATCACGAAGTTATTCAATATGATAGTTGATAATTTATACAAATACATGCAGAAGAACTGTTTGGAATTTATAAAACACCGCATTGTTTTATAAATAGAAAAATAATTTAGAAAAGAACTATTTTTACGACTGTTTAAAAATGTATACATTATTATTGTAATTAAACAGGTAATAAGTATCATTACGCACGGCCATTACCCACGGCCGTAATAAGGTGCTTTAAATTTGCATAAATACGTTACTTTGTATATGTTTTCGACAAACTTGTTTTCTAAATATGACTCTTTACAGTTATAGTAATGCGACTAAATGAACCTAATATCGAACAGGAAGTTTTCTTCACAACTGTCATCAAACAAAACCTTAAACTCCGAAAATAAATTCTCGCAAAAAAGTACACATGCGTAAATGAGGCTCTTCGCCACTGGTAATTAAAAAGCCAAAAATAATTTGTCCCAGCCACCAGATCGCACCAATTCATCAATCTGGAGGCGGCTGATCAGACTGATGCCACAAACTGCTGGGCACCCTGTGGTCACGCCTCTATCATAACATTTTACCTTTGATGCGCTACGCCCAACGGTTTTATTATTTGTCCGATCAATACCCCAGATCGAGTCAAGAGCGCTGGCCTGATCTGATAGCCAGGGAGGACTTACTGAATTATTGTTTAGCTTCTAGCAGTGACAAAAACCGTTTAACATAAAAACATTTTTTAAATACCTAACTTAGTTCTTCTTGTTGCTCTAGAAGACGCATCTCCCTGATTTAACCGGCTGTGCTGGTCATCTGCATTTAAAAACTACAACCCACCCTGTCAGCACGCAGAATGCGCCAATTGTTCAACTTGGT
>JACEGR010009628.1:0-25002 GCA_014170235.1 Listronotus bonariensis
TCACTAAAACTTTGCATTTGTATTTTTCTAACATCACCTAGGGTCGGTCACTAGATTAATTTGCGTCCAATCATGGCCTCCTAGATGCAATCTAAAAAATGGCTCCGAAAAAATCAACTAGGCTTAAAAACTTTTTAAAATGTTACGTTCTGACTTTTATATCAGGAATCCTAATCCAAAAATAATAAAATATACAGGGTGGGTGCTCCATTTAAAAAATCAAAATTGGAACCATTTCTCGTTAAACAGGTAGTGACTGGAAAGTGAACAATATGAGAAAACTCTTTTCTTTCTATACCATTTACATAGAAACCAAGTCTCATCTTGATATGTCCTGTTTTCTAGGATTTATGGTTTGTCTAATAAATTCATTGACACCCGGTATACATTAAGAAATCAATCTGTATTATGTTCTAAGTTCTATTTCTGTGTTTAGGAAAATAGAAGATATTCCGATAATAGAATCGGATTTGTAGAAGCAAGTGGTTCGGGAGGACCCCGTCCACATAATACAAGGAGACCCAACTTAAGCTCGGAAGGTTCCAAAGATATCTTGTCAAAGGCCGTGGCGAATGCCAGTGCGGATGAAGAGCCAGAGGAGTCGTGGGAAGGTGAGATTTGATTTTTTTTCACAGGTAAAAAGTAGGTAATTACTGATGAGGCATTCAACACTGGTTGCTGAATAGTTGCTTGTGCAACTGATTAGCAATCAGTTTCTGTTCTGTAGTTATTTGTGAAGCGACGACTAAAAAAAAGATATTATTTACTAAGTTTACATGAACACTTTAATGCGTAATCAATTAATCAATCAAAATAGTTTTATTCATCACTCGATAATAAACTTATCAGACTAGTCACATATTTAAAATTAAAAAAAAAATACATATATCAAATTTAAACAATAACAAAATAAACTAAATAAATACTCACCATACAAAAGTAATGTATATCGAGAAGAACTCCGAATATCATAACAGTGAATATCACTATTACGGGTAAATTGATTTTTATTTTTTCTAATGTGCCTAATCAGCACAAGAATAAGTGTTAGAAATTGGTACTTTATAAATAATGGCTTGCACGATGAGCGTGGATGTGCGTTGTCTATTCACCTGATTATGAATATCTCGGTTCTGAAAGCTTTAATCATATGGGCGCAAGAGCCCCAAAATAATAGGCCGTATTGAAGATGGGATTGCACGCAGCCAAAATACAACAATCTTAGCACGCCAGTCGACACAGTTTTCCTTAAGTTCTTTATAACTTAACACATACGCATATAACTCTCCTATTCTAAACAGTGTCCACCATTTTTCTGAAAGTCACAATTTAAATAATTTTAAGGTACAGTTATATTCATAAAAAAGGCTTACAAGCATTAGTACCTTTTCTTATTTTTATGTAAAACCGACTTCTAAAATTGTCTGCTTGAAGGAGGTTGACACATGTCATAGGTTTTCAAATATTTAAAGCATTAGTATTGAGCGTGAATATAGATGTTAATAAATTAAATTAAAATAAATAAAAAAATTTAATATTCATCCTTCTATTCTGCATACTCCTTGAGCCTTTTCATATGATAATTGACGTGACATTTTTTTACTGACATAATCCAAATTTATGAAACATTGCCAACTAGATATTTTAAAAAATGTGTGCTCATCAGTATTTTATGTTATTGAAAACCTATGATATTTAATAACCTTCAATAAAAATCAGTCTAAAAGTGAATTTTCCTCAAAAATCCGGTAGGTTACCTCTATTTTTAATACTTGTACGACTTTTTTATGAATATAACTGTACTTTAAAAATTAGTTTTCTTTTGTTAACAGGAGCCAAATCAGTCATTCCGAAATCTAAGCCCCAAGTGGACAGTTCATCAGTGAACAACGAAAGGAAACTCAACATTGATCGAGTGGTATTAACACCAGGTTCCTGTCATAAAGTAAGCCAAAAATTAATTTATTTATGCTTCTAGGATATAACCTAAGAAAATAATTTTAAATAGTACATTTGTAACAAACTCTTTAATCCTAACCCAAGGTTATCCGGATATTCAGTAATCCGGACGCACAAATATTGTCTGAATGATAATCCAAACGCTCTTATGAAACGTGTCTAAACGAAAACGCATAACTTTTAAGTTTGCAGCAAAGGTCAGAAGTAATAAACTGAATGAAAGCAGAAAAAAGGGTTAGATATTAATTTTTGCGGTAATTGTTTACTTATCGGACACACGCCGATTTTGATAATTTAGTCGGCAACGTTGCGTTCTCTGGATATTCATTGTCAATCCTAAATAAAAACTAACCTTGTATGTGACCCAAATTCGACCCTCTCTGGAATATTGTTCTCATGTCTGGGGAATGGCATCCCCTACAACCCTCAGCATTCTTGATGCCATTTAAAGAAGGGCTGTTCGTCTTATTAATGATCCTTTACTTACTCAAGACTTCCTTATCTTGACCATCGTCGAGCTGTGGGAGATCTATCGGTTTTCTATAGATACTTTTACGGCTTCTGCTCCGACGAATTATCCAGTATAGTCCCTCCTCTTGCAGCTCCCAACAGATAAACTCGTGGTGCCGCGCGTATGCATCCCTGTACGGTTCAATTGGACAGGCCCCGAACTTCCCATTTCGTTCGTTCTTTTATCCCTAGAGTTTCTAGACTGGAACCTACTGCCAGCGGAGGTCTTTCCTTCCCCCCAAATCTTCAAGTTTTTAAGTCCCGTGTTAACAAACTTCCTCTTACCCTGCTTAAGACACCCACGGTACGTTAGTATTTAGGCTTTCAGCCTTCGTGGATTGTCCAAAGATAAAAAAACCTAAGTTCACCGTATTTCCCCTTCTTTTGAAGACAGTTTTTGATTGAGCTTTCTGCTAAATTGGTACTTAATAACTCGATTACAGCTGTTAAAAAACATTTTTCTATTTATTTTACTCCTTTTTTTTCATAAAATTGCAAAGCTTCACTTTCAGTCATTTTAATCACAGTAGTAGCCATGGCGTCGCCGTGAAGCTTTACAATTTTATGGAAAAAATGGGTAAAATAAATAGGAAAAATGAGTTTCTAACAGGTGAAAATCAAATTTTGAGTAACAATTTAGCTTTAGATCAAGAATTATTAATAAAATCAAGGGGGCATATAGTGAAAATAAGGTTAATTTGCTTTTCAAGTTTGATGATGAATATCTTAAAAACAAAAAGTTGCCGACTAAAAATTCTTTCCGATTCGTGATCGGCGCTCCAGAAAACCCCTGTATGCAAGCAATCATTAAAATCAGCGTGTTGTCCGATAAGTAAATAATTACCATTTTTGGCCTACCCTTTAGTAATCCGGATAATCCACTATTAGGATAATCTTCTTGCATTTAATTGTCGAGATTACAAAGGTAGTACTGTAATTTTTATTTGTTATTAGTTGGACTTATTTAATGTTTGAAAATACAGTTTGATAACGATTTTTTTACCGATTTTCTCTGTGACTATTTTGCTTAAATGTAACTGTACAGGGTGGGCCAAATTCGACGCTTTTAATAGGAAATCCATGTTTCTGTAAGTTTTTCAAAATAACTGACCCACAATTGCGAGGCTCAAATTTTAAGCCAAATTTACTAGTGAAAACCGCAATTGGCTATCTTGCGTCGTTTACTCGCTACAGCGTGTTTCTTAATTTCTTGCATTCAGGTTGCAAAATATAGATTTTATATATATATATATATATCAAATGTGGTATTTTTGTAAAGCTACCTAAAAGACCTTTTTAATGGTGACCTAATATACAGGGTGTTCCATTTAAAAAAGTTTACCTCTTGATTTTTTCTAAGTTTCTGATGTTCATTTCCTTTTGTTATGCTTAAAAAATAATAGATGAAAATCTATGAAACTTTTTATACAAAAAGGTATTTTCGGTATCGTTCTAAGTAGGTGACAAAGTATAAATGAAAACCCTGTACAATTTTGTAAGGTATTTACATTAAAAGTTTTCATTTTAATACCCTGTAATAAATCATGATATTACAATCTATATTTATAACATAATTAAATTATTTTTTTCAGGTTAAGGTGTCATTTGTAAAACCGTCCAAAAAATCTCTTTTCTACGCCCAGCCAAGCGAAAATCAAAATCAAATCGAGGAAATTCTTCTTCACGTAAATTCTGTCGACCTTAAACTACCTGAGATTGCCACGCCCGCAAGAGAAATGCTCTGTGTAGTAGAGTATGAAGACTGCTGGTAAGTCGAGAAGAATTTCTGGTTAGTTTTAGCACTTTTTTTCCGTCACATGGACTATTTTGGTGCTTTTACTACCATGTACCAAATGGGAGTAGGGTACAGTAACCCTCGTTTCACACTATGCCGGACTCACCTTAACGTGTGAAAGGTCTCAAAAGAATCCATACACTTCAATAGCGTCGATCCGTCGCTGACTTCCCGGCTCCCGCTAATGTGAAACAAAAGTAAGCCTTGCACCACCATTCTCAAAGAATTTTTGTAGATAATTAAATGTTCTACAAAAAAGGTCTCTTAAATTTTAAAAAGGAAACATTAAAAAGATATTCAAGATCAAAGATTAAACAATTCTAAGAAAAATAACATTTTTGTTTTAAATTTTATAACTTTAAAAACAATTATTGACAATTGATTTTTCCACTATTTCTCTCGGAAATTGAAAGCTCCAAAGTCTAAGATCCGGCATTAAGAAAATATACCCTCATCTGTTAATTAAATGAAATAATATTTTCTATGCAGATTTTAATGTAGTGAATGCAAGTGAACAACATCTGCCAGCATAGATCTGCTACAATTAATAATAATTAATTAATAGTTAATTTATTTATAATTGTTACCTTTACATGTTAATTGCATAAACCAATGATCAGCGGTGAGCTTAGTTGGTAAGGTAGCAACCCGATTTTATTCAATTTAATATGGTAAACATAATTTTGCTCATAGACAAGGGAATAAAAAATAGAAAAAAATGTTACCCAGTGCGAGATACGAACCCAGAGTGTCGACAAGGCATGCACTGCTAAATGCTGCTACCTTACAAACTAGGCTATTTCACCGCTGATCATTGGTTTATGCAATTAACATGTAAAGGTAACAATTATAAATAAATTAACTATTAATTAATTAATTTTTATTAATTGTAGCAGACCTATGCTGGCAGATGTTGTTCACACCCATATTGTCAAGCGTGAGGTCGTTCACCTAGGACGCCTGAAATGGTTTCAAATAATGGGTATTTCTGACACTTTGTTAGCCTAACCCATTTTTATTCTTCTCAAAGACGATAGCTTCCTTAAACTTGCGCTTTTTTAAATATGTTTCCTTGTGAATAACCCGTGCCTAAGACCACTTAATAGTGTATTTTCAGACCAAACATGGTGTGCCATGCCTAGGGATGTCAAATTTTAAAGAAACTAATATATACAGGGTGTCCCCGAAATTAATTGGACATAGGTTAATGTAGGCTACCTGACATGAAAATAAAGCGTTTGAGCTCAATATAGCTTAGCATAATGTTATTGGTTTTCGTTCTACAGGTTGTTAAAACTAATTTTTACCAAGCATTTAGTGAAATATCTCGGAATCCAGTGGAGAGATTAAAGTAAAATTTGATGTACTTTTAGTATTTGGGATGACGAACACGAATATGATATCTATTTTGCCATTACCACTAAATGGTGCCACATACAATAACATTGATTGAATAAAATGGTCATAACTTTTTGACCTCCTTGTATGGCCATTTGCGAGTGAAAATAATAAAACAGCATTTAATTTTAGTCAAAAAAGGTATACTTCTTTGATCTCCAAAAAGTAGACCGTTTTCGAAATAAACGACTTTTTTATTAGGTTGCGCACGAACACTCTAAAATTTAATTAACAACAATAAAGTTAGAAAAGGCTAATGATTATAGTAAATATTCAAAATGTTCACCATCCACTAGGACACATTGTCTAATTCTTTTATTTAAATTTTGCCTGACTCCAAATAATGATTCTTCTTGGGCCCTGATGATATTGACTCCTTCCACAATCTTTTGCCAGAATTCCTGACGGTTATTTAATAAAAAAAAGTCGTTTATTTCGTAAACGGTCCACTTTTTGAAGATCAAAGGAGTATACCTTTTTTGAGCAAAATTAAATGCTGTTTTATTATTTCCACTCGCAAATGTGCATACAGGGAGGTCAAAAAAATGTATGACCATTTTAATCAATTAAGTAATTTTTTCGTGTTAACCGTATTTATCGAAGTGGTTCAAACCTCATTTGAAATGACAATATAAATATGAGAGTAAGATAGAGATAAGTGTATTCAAAATGTTTTGAACCGTATTAACACGAAAAAACGTCTTTAATGTTATTGTATGTGGCGCTATCTAGTGAAAATGGCAAAATAGATATTATATTCGTGTTCGCCATCCCAAATAGTAAGAGTACACCAAATTTCACTTTAATCTGTCCAGTGGATTCCGAGATATTTCACTAAATATTTGGTAAAAAATTAGTTTTAACATCCGGTAGAACGAAACCAATAACATTTTGCTAAGTGATATAGAGCTTAAACGCTTTATTTTCATGGCAGGTATCCTACATTAACCTATGGCCAATTAATTACGGGACACCCTGTATATATCACTAAATATCGTTTTGGCTCAATATCGATTATATAGATATATCGGAGAACCATATATCGATATTTGAGACAGAAAATAAAATCGATATATTTTCTTATATTATATAATTTTTTTATTTTTTTGTTCTTAATAGGTAGAGGTGAATAAATACAGCCTAATAGTAAAATAAGCTTATTTGTTTAGTTTTTACTGTACATTATTTTTCACAGTTTTAAAAATTTAAGTGAAAAAAACGCTTTTTAATTTTGTCTTATTTACCACAAATATCGAAAATATTCGATATTGATATATCGAGAAGTTAAATATCCATGAATATTCTCGATATTTCAGTTCCGATATATCGATATATCGTTGCCATCCCTAGCCATGCTTGAATTTGAGTTTCGCCTTTCTGTGTATGTTGTTTATGTTCCTATATTTTTTTATAATAGGTACAGAGCAGTTGTCTTACACTACAATTTAGAAAAAGGAGCCTTTGTTGAACTGATAGACTATGGTAATCAAGAGCATATAAAGACACCAATAAGGGAAATGTCCACAGAGATGAAGAAAATCCCCGGAATGGCAATCAGAATGGCCATACACCAGCCTTCAGATGGTGAAAATGGAAATTCGGATATTAAGACCGATCAGGATTTAGAGGTTTTTGTAAAAAAACACGTGAGTTTATTTTATACTTTTTATACACTATAATTATGTTTTGTGGCCTGTTAAATTAGGTTTGCACAACTGCGTTTTCTTAATCTCAACTGGCTGTTTACTGTACGCTGATGTGTTTTATGTGCTTTCGATTCACTTAGAGCCACTTTTACAATGTGTTGTCAATGCGTCATTTAACCTTTCGTTAAAGCTAAAGTTTAGAGCGATTTTTTCAATGTTGTGTCAATCCTTAGTTTACTATACCTACTATTACCCTAGAAACAAATCATATTTGGATATTATAATTGAGGCGTTGAAATATCAAAGGGGCTAAGTACCATTTTTTTAGTGAGTTTAAACCATTGAAAGGTGCTATGTGCCAAGGAGAATAACTTAAGAAAGAGCCATGTGTCTGTAGTTCACCTTAACTGGCGTCAGAATACATGTTGTGTTTAAATTTTGTTGACCATTAGCTTTTAAAAAGTGAAAATAAAGTTTTTTAAAAATAACTCGGTTTCTTGTTTTGTGGCACTTAGCACCTTACAGAATTTATGCATATTATAAATATAAAATACACTGTGTTTACTTAAGTTCCCACTATGTGGATAATTTTTTATTATTAATTTTATGAAAAAAGTTATTCTTAATAAAAGATCTGCATGGTCTAAAACCTTAATTGCAACCATGAGATATATTTTGGTGATAGTATTTCAGTGGTATATGAGGTATCTTAAAATATATAAATTTTGCTCAAGAGACCAGTACCAGCCCCCGTACTCTATAACTCGATAGAAAAGAAATGTCCTTAAATTGCCATATGATTTACATTGCATAGAAAGGAAATTTCTTCTTAATCAAGTTACAGAGTGCAAGAGCAGGTTTTTCAAAAAATTATCTGCGAGCGTTTCAGTAATTTTTCGCTGTTTTGACAGTTCTTAAGCTTCCTTTGCACTTCAAATTTCGAAATAAGTATGCACTATTGTACAAACTTAAATTTTCACAATTATCACACAAAAAAATTTTAAAAATGATTTTTTTATTACACAAGTTTGTATATTTGAAAGGTATTTTTAATCCTAAACATTTTTTTTTATATAATAACAAAAAGTTTCCAAGTTAAGTAGACACAGTGTATTTTATACAGGGTGATTCAAAAATCGATCACGAAACTTAAGGGGGTACTTGACAAAATAAGGGTAGAGCTTTATATATATTTTTTCAAAATGTCATTCGTTTTCGAGTTACAAGCTGTCAAAGTTCAATTTTTTATTTTGGTTTTTTCGCCATATTGCATTTATTTTTTAACAAATCCAGTTAATATTTGGCACACAAATCGAGCTTTGCAGATTCTAAAATTTTAAGACAAAAGTACTTTTTTAAATACCGCCAGAGAGCACTTTACCTAAAACTTAAAATTTATTTATATCATAACTTTTTTATTTTGACAGATATTGCAAAGCTGAAGGCGCCGTTTTATAAAATATTAATTAGTTAATTAAAAAAATATCTTTTTTTAAATTAACTAATTAACTATCTAACTAAGACGTTTAGGACATATGTTTATATAAAGTTTTTTTCTTATTTTTTGTTGTAGAATCGCCCTGTAAAGTTTGTCGGTTGAATTACTGGACACCCTGTATGTATGTAGGTAATTGATTAAAACTTTGATGTCTATTGGTGCCTAAAGGGTGAGGTTTATCGACTTTAATAAAGAGTACCTTATTTTTAAGTTTTTGATTGTCTATAAAATGGCGCCTCCAGCTTTGCGATATCTGTCAAAATAAAAAAGTTATGATGTAAATAAATTTTAAGTTTAAGGTAAAGTGCTCTCTGGCGGTATTTAAAAAGTACTTTTTTCTTAAAATTTTAGAATCTGCAAAGCTCAATTTGTGTACTAAATATCAACTGGATTGGTTAAAAAATAAATGCAATATGGCGAAAAACGAAAATAAAAATTGAACTTTGACGGCTTGTAACTCGAAAACGAATGACATTTTGAAAAAAAATTATATGAAGCTCTACCCTTATTTTGTCAAGTAGAATCACCCCTTAAGTTTCGTGATCGATTTTTGAATCACCCTGTATTTATAATAACCATAAATTCTGTTAGTTTTGGCAAATTCGATGTTTGTTTAAATTATAAAAACAAAATGCTAGATAAGATACAGTACTTCGCAGTACCAGACATTTTTACGCCGAAAAGTAGGTTGGGGAGAAAAGATAATAGGTATGCAGCTAAAATATTTAAATAAAATAGAACACAAATAGTACAGGAAATAGAGGATTTTTCTTGCAAAATTCTCCAGAAGCTATTTTTTACAAATTGGTGAAGAAGAACGTAATGAATCTAAAAACACAAAATACTTACAAATATGGCGAACGGAAGTGCCGTCATTTTGCAAAAACCGTTTGGGCCTGTATCTCCCTAACCGTACACTTGAGGCCCACAATTATAAGGACCTTTATTATAAAGAGTGTCCCAATAAGAACGCACATTTTAATTGTGAAATAAAAGTCATAATTTATTTTGAACTTATGTGTTATTTATATTTTAATATAAAGCTAATACACTGCAATTAAACGTGAAAAATAATATCCGGCAAATGGCCGCCTCGACTTAGGTGACAGGCTCTTATTCGTTTTAAGAAATTTTCAATAACATTTTCACACAATTGTGGCTCAATTTCCCTAATAACACGTCTAATTTCATTCTTCAACTGTGGAATTGTTGTTGGGTTATTAGCGTATATGTGAGGATTTTAAAAAACCCCAAAGAAAGAAATCACAAGGCGTTAAATCGCACGATCTTGCTGGCCCAGTTCTAGTCTCCATTCCGTGAAATGACACGATCGGGAAACTTTTCTTGCAGCAACTAAATAGTTTCGCGTGTAGTGTGACATGTCGCATCATCCTGTTGGTACCACATAGCTTCCCTATCCATACCATTCAATTGGGGCCATAAAAATTCAGTGAGCATGTTACGATAGCGTTCGCTGTTCACGGTAACTGCATTTCTGCCTCGTCCTCGAAGAAGTACGGTCCAATTACTCCACCTGCCCAAAGTCCGCACCAAACAGTGACTCTTAATGGATGCATTTTCTTCTCATGAATAACTTTAGGATTATCTTCGTCCCAAATCCGGCAATTTTGCTTATTAACAAAGCCATTAAGGTGAAAGTGTGCCTCATCGGTAAACAGAATTTTCTTAGAAAAATCGACATCCATTTGTTGTTTCTGCAATATCCAAGAAGAAAATGTACGGCTTGCCGCATGGTCCAATGGCTTCAATTCTTGAGTTAATTGAATCTTATAAGCATGGAAATGAAGATCTTTTGTGAGAATTCGATGGGTAGTGCTCTTTGTAATGTGCAACTGCTGTGCACGATGACGGATAGATATTTCCGGATTCTTGCCAACACTTCTGCAATGTTTTCAACAGAGCGTCTAGTACGGTGACGCACTGGTGTTTTTACGTCCACGACAGAACCATTTTGCTCAAATTTGTTAACTAGTCTTTGAACGGTTGTGTGATTTGGCGCATTGTGTCGACCGAAAGTGCCACGCAATTTACGAACTGTTTCCGCAAAACATTCTCCATATTTGTAGTGTGTTTTAACAATAATAATTCGTTGTTCGACCGTATATCGTTCCATGGCTACTAATCGCAAACTGTTTACATTATTCTTATCATTTGTTTTTTTGGCCTACTGCGATAAAAAAGAAATGCCGTGCAATTCAAAATGTGCGTTCCTATTGGGACACCCTTTAGATAATTAAATGTCATATCTTTTTTGTTAATATTTTTTTGTATCACTTACCGTTCACGATTTATAAGATTAGTACTGTTTGTTTATTGACTCTTTTACCGATATCTCTTCTAATAGTTGAATCGATAAATTTTCTACAACTTTTATTTTAAACTTTTTTCTCCAAAGTTATTATTTTTAAAGTTATTACGCGTTAATTTTCAAAATCGTGTGTGACTGAGCGATTAATACCAGCTGGCCCTGGATGACGTATCCAACATCTGGCCAGGTATTACTATGGTTTCTATTCTCGGATTATGCTATGCATACTTTGTTCTTATTTACCTTGTACTCGGTAGTACAACATTAAACGCATTGTAACTTCAAAAATATGAATTTTAAGAAAAAAGTTTAAATTAAAAGTTGTAGAAAATTTATCGGTTTAAAAGTTTGATAACAATTAATTTATTATTTAAACAACTATTAAAAGAGATATCGGTAAAAAGTCAATTAACAAACAGTAATAATCGTATAAATCGTGAAAGGCAAGTGATACAAAAAAAATATAAAACAAAAAAATAGGAAATTTAATTATCTATAATAAAGGTCTCTTATAAATGTGGGCCACAAGTCAACGGTTACGGAGATACAGGCCCAAACGGTTTTTCGCAAAATGGCGGAACTTCCGTTCGCCATATTTGTAAGTATTTTGTGTTTTTAGGTTCATTACGTCCTACTTCACCTATTTGTGAAAAAAATAACTCCTGGAGAATTATGCATTATGAACAAGAGTAACTCCGATCCCCATTGCCTGTACTAAAACGGTTCTATTAAAACGAGTTTATTGGCCCACAGAGATATAAATTATTGATTTAAAAATTTAGCACTGTACAGTTCTATATTTAAAATTAGAGATAGATAAGAGATAGAGGAAGGTTAAGCAAATGTCTAAGCATGTAGCATTGAGGAAGCGGACTTAGTTCATTTTTAGCCATATGTACATATTTAGTTTGGTGGAAAAATGTGTAAATAATGTATTGTAAAATCCTGAATGTAGGGCGGTGGATTTTCTCTTTTTTACGGTGGTGGCTTTAATAACTTTATTACATTTAAATACTCGCACCCAAAAGGAATCTAACAAAAAAGAGCTCATTGTAATGTATAATGTTTATTAGACTGATTAAAAAAAATCGACTGTTGTTATTTCTTAATTATATCGAAAATTCCACACCACTGTTTTTTGACCAATCAAATGTGTAGTTTTGGTTACATTACCATGATAACACAAATATTTATCGGAAATTTCTTTTCCTGCCTAGGGTACCCTGGAGTGAATTATAGTGGAAATTTTTTGACATAATCATTGAATTTGTTTTAACGTCATGTCTGTCATTCACATACATACTTAAAGAAAATGTTATTTTGTACCAGTTGTATTATTTCAGACATAATATAAAATAATGTAAGGTTTTAAGACCCTAAATGACAATTTTATACAACTACAGTTAGTAAAATAATATCATAAGACTGAAGTACTAGACATAAGTGAAGAGCAAGGTATGGGTTTAAAAAATTAAAATAAATTATTTTTACCAACTGTAGTAATATAAGGTACATATAATATAAAAGAATAAACAATGATAAGCTCTAAAATTACATATATTTGCACCTACAATTGGTAAAATGGAAAATATTAATTTTATAGTAAAATTTTAAAGCTCGTGTCAAAGATACAAATATTAATTTAAAAGAATATTATTTAACACAAACTTGGTATGAAATTTTCTTACCGAATACCACACGTGCTTAAATTATTCCGGGAAATGTTTTCTCGGCCACGAATATTTTAAGAAAATTCTCCCCTGCCTGCGGCTTGGGATAATTTTCAAAATATTCAGGGCCTTGAAAAATTTCCGGAAATAAATTTAGTACTAATGATATTACAAGTGAAAATATTGTTAAAAATAATGAAGAAAAATTCATGTGAAATCCACAATCCTTAATATTAAGGTTAAGAGGTGCCGCATAATACAATTTAGTTTCCTATACGATTAACATGGGAAAACGAACCGACGCGTTTCGAAGTTATTCGACTATAAAGTATAATTTATAATATTCTCTTATTTTTTGTCAATTTATTAAAATATTGTTGAAAATGATGAAAAAAATCCATGTGAAATTCACAATCCTTAATATTAATGTTAAGAGGTGCCGCATAATACAATTTAATTTCCTATATGATTAACATGGGCAAGCGAACCGACGCTTTTCGAAGTTATTCGACTATAAAGTATAATTTATAATATTTTTTTGCCAATTTATCAAAATATTGTTAAAAATAATGAAGAAAAATTCATGTGAAATCCACAATCCTAAATATTAATGTTAAGAGGTGCCGCATAATACAATTTAATTTCCTATATGATTAACATGGGCAAGCGAACCGACGCTTTTCGAAGTTATTCGACTATAAAGTATAATTTATAATATTTTTTTGCCAATTTATCAAAATATTGTTAAAAATTATGAAAAAAATTCCTGTGAAATTCACAATCCTTAATATTAATGTTAAGAGGTGCCGCATAATACAATTTAATTTCCTATATGATTAACATGGGAAAGCGAACCTACGGGCTTCGAAGTTATTCGACTAAAGTATAATTTATTATATTTTCTTATTTTTTCCAATTTATCAAAATATTGTTGAAAATGATGAAAACAAATTCATGTGAAATCCACAATCCTTAATATTAATGTTAAGAGGTGCCGCATAATACAATTTAATTTCCTATATGATTAACATGGGAAAGTGAACCGACGCTTTTTGAAGTTATTCAACTATAAAGTATAATTTATAATATTTTTTTTTGCCAATTTATCAAAATATTGTTAAAAATAATGAAAGAAAAATTCATGTGAAATCCACAATCCTAAATATTAATGTTAAGAGGTGCCGCATAATACAATTTAATTTCCTATATGATTAACATGGGCAAGCGAACCGACGCTTTTCGAAGTGATTCGACTATAAAGTATAATTTATAATATTTTTTTTTGCAAATTTATCAAAATATTGTTAAAAATAATGAAGAAAAATTCATGTGAAATCCACAATCCTAAATATTAATGTTAAGAGGTGCCGCATAATACAATTTAATTTCCTATATGATTAACATGGGCAAGCGAACCGACGCTTTTCGAAGTTATTCGACTATAAAGTATAATTTATAATTTTTTTTTTGCAAATTTATCAAAATATTGTTAAAAATTATGAAAAAAATTCCTGTGAAATTCACAATCCTTAATATTAATGTTAAGAGGCGCCGCATAATACAATTTAATTTCCTATATGATTAACATGGGAAAGCGAACCTACGGGCTTCGAAGTTATTCGACTAAATATAATTTATTATATTTTCTTATTTTTTGCCAATTTATCAAAATATTGTTGAAAATGATGAAAACAAATTCATGTGAAATCCACAATCCTTAATATTAATGTTAAGAGGTGCCGCATAATACAATTTAATTTCCTATATGATTAACATGGGAAAGCGAACCGACGCGTTTCGAAGTTATTCGACTATAAAGTATAATTTATAATAGTTTCTTATTTTTTGTCAATTTATTAAAATATTGTTGAAAATGATGAAAAAAATCCTGTGAAATTCACAATCCTTAATATTAATGTTAAGAGGTGCCGCATAATACAATTTAATTTCCTATATGATTAACATGGGAAAGCGAACCGACGCTTTTCGGAGTTATTCGAGTATAAAGTATAATTTATAATATTTTCTTATTTTTTTGCCAATTTATCAAAATATTGTTAAAAGTAATAAAAAAAATTCCTGTGAAATCCACAATCCTTAATATTAATGTTAAGAGGTGCCGCATAATACAATTTAATTTCCTATATGATTAACATGGGAAAGCGAACCGACGCTTTTCGAAGTTATTCGACTATAAAGTATAATTTACAATATTATCTTATTTTTTGTCAATTTATTAAAATATTGTTGAAAATGATGAAAATAAAATCCTGTGACATTCACAATCCTTAATATTAATGTTAAGAGGTGCCGCATAATACAATCTAATTTCCTATATGATTAACATGGGAAAGCGAACCGACGCGTTTCGAAGTTATTCGACTAAATATAATTTATTATATTTTCTTATTTTTTCCAATTTATCAAAAACAAAAAATATATTTCTTTGTGTTCTAAAGTTTTGACAGTTAAATTTGTGTAATAGAAAAAGTAGAATACAAAACAATTTGAAAATTTGCCATAATTTTTGATAAACTTTTCAAGTTTTGTCAAAAATTTGGAAAAAAACGCGTCGGTTTATCGAAAAATTATAAGAGAGCTTTTTTGTAGAGTGTTCAATTTCATACAAGAGAATAATTTGGTCCAGCCTTTGTGATAAACCATTAAAGAGTATGTTATGTAACTCAAAAAACAACTTTTCCCATGTTAATCATATGGGAAATTATGATGCATTATGCGGCACCTCTTAACATTATTATTAAGAGCTGTGGCTTTCACAGGTTTGTTTTTATTTTCAACAATAATTTCGATATAATTAAGAAAAACAATAGTCGATTTATTTTGAATCAGTCTAATGTTTAACCTTGGTTACAAAGAACGGTTTTTGTAAATAAATAATAAAGTTGTCAAAAACACCTCTACCAAAATATATCATTTATTTTACGACTTACTTTCTTACTATGCCTCTTATTTCACACATTTCTACTCTGATAAATATTTTCATAAAATTTTTGGTAATATGTTGAAGCCATACTTTTTTCTTTTGAGGAATTAGTGTTTAAATTTTAAGTTTAAGATTTTTTATTTTTGCTCTATAATTATACGAGGGTGGTTTGAGGAATTCTCGACCTTTATTTATTACACAACTTTATATCTTTAATCAACGTTCTTGGTCGCATAATGTTTAAAAATTATGGTTCTTTTTCCAAATAAGTTTTCTTCAGGTCGTCCAAATGCCTTTCTACAGAAATTAAGGTTTTTATTTTGGGGAAAAATAGTCCCTTTGCCATTTCTCCTGTACACAAACACTTTTGTGCGCGGGTATATTATCGTGATTTCAAAAAATAATTTTTATTTTGTAAACCAGAGGCTTGCGATTTTTTCTGAGAGTTTATTTACTTAAGGGGTCATCCCATGTAACGGCCTCTGTTTTAGGGACTTTTTAGGAATTTTTTTCTAAGACCAGTAAATACATAGAGCTTTAAGTTTACTTTCATTTAGTAACATATATTTTGAGAGTATAAATATAAAATTTAAGCTAAAAATATTGTGTACAACACGAGTTCTAAACAACCCCGCCTCGAAAAAATGGGCTCGCACTTCCTCCACGTCCTACTAGTTGCCGTAACTGAGTATGTCCCAGATGAACGACCTTAGCTAATTCTTGGAAGGCAATTTGTCTTTAGCATCCCAAAAATGCAATCTCTCAGGATTTCCGGCTAAAGTAACGGCTTTTGGTTTTGTGCGCTTGTTAGCTAGCTGTAGTACAGTGTTTTGACTCATAAATAATTTACAGCACCTTAACTTGCCTATATTTTATCATACAAAATAAATAAACACTAACCAGAACACATCAAACCACCCTCGTCCTTATTTTGTGTGTGTTTTTTTTGTTTAATAGTGATTCAGTTATTAGATATTGTTGTAGTAGCACTTTTCATAATCATGTTTTCTTTTTCATGTGCCTTGATTGCAGATTTCCGACGAGGTAAGTTTTACAAATAGTTAGAATCGCACTAATTTACTAATACTGAATTGTTTAACAAGTTTTGTAGTTTAATAAGAGAAAGCAGTTTTAATTTTGATTAAAATCGTTTCTACGCATACTTTTTTTCAAGATGTAAGAATAGTCAGAAGTCGGAAGCAGTTAAACTCAGAAATCAGAGCGAGCTAAATCGGGGGAATATGGTGGATAGAGCAACAATTTATGCCTGAAATTACTCATTTTTACAATGGTTTTTTAAGGTTTTAAAAATAAAACGACGAACCTCTTATTGAACGACAAAATGCATTAAACAATCAATTACATATATCAAGTTTACTACTAATTTTTTTCTTCTTATTTACTAACCAGAACTAACCTTGCATGGCTAATCTTAATATGACGTTTACCTGTTTATTTATTTTTTTTTTTTAAATAAATTCTTAATACCGGGTGATGCATCGCCGGGCGGGATATCGGAAATCCCATGTAATTTTTAATGGGGTCAATTATTGGCTCCCCTAATTATTTTAGAGAAAATTCTATTGAAGTTTATTAAAGAGCATGCAAATCTACGTCCATGGTAAAAACTGTAGATTTTTCGGTTAACCACTTTTGCTAGTTAGATGCTAATATATTTTTAAAAATTAAGAGACATTTTGCACCTCTAATTTTGCAATTCTGTTGTGGTTAACGTTATTCTGAGACTGCGCAGTGACGCAAACATGATCCGTTATAGTTATTAACCATACTGGACTCCTTTAATTACAGATGAATACCGAAGAGCTTATCGTTATAGAAATCGTTATTGTTAAGCTGCGTGGTTGCCGGATTATAGAAATTTTAATATCAATAATTTAAAAAGGTTGAAATTTTAATGTCGTATTTATTAAAATATCATTGATACGTAGGCTCTAATTAACGAAAAGCCCATAGCAGTAAGAAAAATAAAATAATGTAAAGAAATTAAAACATACTTGCACTTTTAGATGTTTTTAATCAGTAATTAATTTACATGTTACAATTTGGCACACATGCTTTTTATTCTACTACCAAACCTAACCCTGATTTTTGTGTTTTGCTTTTTTGCCTATACTGTATTGTTTACATCTAGCTTTAAAAAACGAAATCAAAAGAACTATACTGTAAAGTACCTATTTTTCGTTAACTTTAAAATCGGTGAACCATAGGCAAAAATATGGTTATGTGTCGAAGGCGCAGATGCAAGATAAATTTCTTAAAAGAGGCTGCAAAATCTCTGTCTAAAACTGCTGCTGTTATCGTTATGCTTAATAACGATAACCATAAGAGGCTAAAAAAGTCTGTTATTTTAAGAGGTGCAAAATGTCTCTATTGTTACATTATTATAGCCTTATATTTATGAACAACAATAAAAATACCACTTAGCGTGACATAACGTTGTCATTTTGAAATTTAGTGCTTTATTATTATCAAAAACTCGTAGAGCGCTAACTGGTATTTTTATTGTTGTTCATAAATATGGGGCGATAATAATGTAACAATTTTAAAAATATATTAGCATCTAACTAGCAAACGGGTTAACCGAAAAATCTAAAGTTTTTACCATGGACGTAGATTTGCATGCTCTTCAATAAACTTCAATGGAATTTTTCTCTAAAATAATTAGGGGAGCCAATAATTGACCCCATTAAAAATTACATGGGATTTCCTATGTCCCGGCCGGCGATGCATCACCCGTACCAGGGTGGTTACTATCGTGGTTACATACTGTTATGTTCATAAAAAGAGGTACAGGTATTAAAAAGAAAGGTAATCTACCTTATTTTTGCGTAAAACTAACTTGTTTTAGTAATTTTGGTGGAGGTTATTAAATCTTATAGGTTTTCAATAAAAGGAAACATTAGCGTTCACTCGTTTTCTAAAATGTTGACTTTGTCAGTAAAAAACGCTACGTCAGTTATCTAAAATTGAAAAGGCTCAAGTAGTCTGCAGAATAGAAGAAGGATAAATATTACCTAACTTACCAGTTCCTGAAAATATGCCATTAAAACGGTTTCGGTTATTTGAAGAATTGCGTTCGCATCTTTCCAAATACCAAATATGCCATACTCCCGATCATACTGTTGCCTTGATTTAACTGGCAAAAGATTTTCGGTCGCTTTTATGGCCTTTTCTCTTATATTTTGTGGCATTTCTTCCATTTTGAGCAAATCGTTAAATAAAAAATGCCAACCGACTAACTGATAGAAACATCAAAGTCAAACTTAACACCAGTCATTATCTACTTACGTATACAGGTACAGGTGCAACTTATTTTTTATATTGCGAATAAATAATGTAATTAGTCATTGAAAAACTCTTTTTGGGTAAAACATAAAGCATTGTATGCACCACGGTCTTTACTGGACTATAATGCCCATCAGGTCGAAATCTATTTCGACCTTCAGGGCATTATAGGAACGCCCTTGCTATATAAATAGCTATTAGAAGCCGGTTTAATATAATAATAAGGAAAGGTATTTTTCTTTCTAATCCTTGTACCCCGTTTCTATGAATATATTTTGTAAGTAAGATTCGGTTTCATCGTCGGCCAACAATCCTATTTCGGTCGGACGCTATTAATTATAGTAATTTGTTTTTAGTACGACGATGTGACCCATTTAGTCGAAATTAAGCGTGTTTTGGATGAACCCAAGCTGGACGACGAGTTCTCCACTCCTCCCAGTGAAGTAAACAGTGATCCAGAACCACCAAAACCACCAAAACCAACGAAGCCAGCTGAAGAGTGCTATACACAGGTATTAAATGAGTATAAATTCATGATATTACTAGGCGAAGTAAAAATTAAAATTCAGATATGTTAACAATGATATCAAAAATGTTAATTTGTACCGAGTTGACCCAAAGATGGTACCAACATCTTGTTTTGTATCATTTTTTATTGACTTATTCCAAGATGGCCTTTTTTAGCTTTCTACCAAATCGACTCTTGTATTTAGGTGATTTTCTATCAAACGGAAATTTTTGAATAACACTACCCAGAGTTTCTTTATGAGAAGGGGTTTAGACATTAGCAAGACCGGGGATAGCTTTTGTCAGGGACGTGAGGGTGTGAGAATTACGATTTTGGTTGGCAGTTCTGTTCAAAGTTGGTAGCATTATCAGCTGATGACAGAGTCGTGCCTTCTCGAAGCTTTTGTTTGGTAAAAACTATGGAAAATTGCCATTTTCATTTTGGTTGTATATTTTGCAAGGATTTCCAGTTGTTAATGTATTTGGTTAGTTTAGAGACTTCACATATTATTGGTTCGGACTCGTTTACTCTAGAGATTTTGATAGTGTTTAGTCGAATAGTTTTCAGTCATTCGTGTTTTTATATACATATGATACAGATGAGTGTCCGCTAATTAATGGTACACAGAAAAACCACAGATTTCTTATGCGAAAATACCCATTTAGGATTTAAACAAACATTACCGTATGATATCATAATATTTTTTATTCATGCATTTCGATAATTTCTGATATGTTTAAAACATTTTAATAAAACTCGGTATCCAGGAGTTTTTAGCTATCAGCTATTTATATCTGCGCAGTTGTAATTATAGCTAATACGATGTTATTGAAGGTACATACTTTCGGGTGCACTGAACAACTAAAACGTGAATACCTTAAAAACGGTTGTCAAGACCGATTCTTACTAAGTATACCTTTTTTGTGCAGAAAGCATAGAGAAGCTTACTAGTTTACATACATACAGAGTAGTAACAAAAAATTGGGTAGTTTTAGAGAATTTTAAATAGTGTACCCATCGCCCTCTAGTCTACACACAAAAATTAATATTCGATCTGAAAAGCTAATGTTTAAAAACCCCGAGATACCGTTTTATTAAGATATTTAAAAAGGGGGAACAATTATCGAAATAAATTTACTTTTTCTTTTTACTATGACACCCCCGTATCTTCCTTATTATAAACTTTTGGATATTAGGTATGTTTGGTTAAATCTTAATATTTTGGCATAAGGAATCTGTGGTTTTTCTGTGTACCATTCATTAGCGGACACCCTGTATACAAAGTTTTTAAAATGGTTTTGACTTACGGAACCATGGAAAATGTTTTGCTCTGCCAGGTACCTCATCGTCCTGTCGTCGCTTTGATAATTTTTAATTTTCAATATTTAAACCACATTTATGTTTTTGTTTTAAGTTATGCCTATTAAAATAATCCAATAAATTTTGTTTACAACATACAGTTCTTTTTTGTTTGCTCCTTAATTCTACGCCACTGATCTGCCTAAAATCAAACATGGCCGAAAATGGCCCGACTTGACGTCACAGCCGCGCTAGCCAATATGGCGAATGTCGTGACCTTATCTCATCAATCGACTTTGGGTTTTCTGTGATTTCAAAATATAAATGGTTCCCACAATGCTTCTTTTACGGCCTAAAAATATAGGATTAAATGATTTGTAATTTAATGAAAAAAAAACGATGTAAACTAAATAAAAAAACAGTTTTTTTAAAGGTGTCTATAAAATGTTCCAATTTAGTGTTATATTGAGAATTTTGTGCAAAAAGAAGGCGGAATATAGTGAAACTAAGTTAGACTGATTTTCAACTTCGAGGATGGATATTTCGAAAACAGAAACTGTTTCCGACTAAAAATAACCTAAGTTTTTTGTTTTAGATTCCTCCATCAACTGCTAACCTTCTCAATGACGAAAGTGTTCAGATTGTTGGCTATATTAATGACAGATTCATTCTCAGGAACAAGGAAGCTGCTCTCACCTGCCGTAGTATCTATGCGCATTTAAATGAAAAATGCATGAAAAGAAACGTCAAGTTAATTTAAAGCCATTGCCAAGTCCAATTGAAAAGTCTTAAAGACATTTAGTTAATAGTCTAAAGATCCGGTAAGCGACCTGCACGTAGAGGTGTAACTGCTATCGCAGTCGCTGCTACCAATCACCGGTTATTAACAAATCATTTTGGTAGCTGCTACTTGCGCCTGGCGATAGCAGTGAAAAAATCACTCTTTTATATTCGCAATTCGCAGAGGTGGCGCTGCCCGTAACCAGAACATTAAACGGCGAGTGCGATCGCTGGACGGTGATTGTGATTGCGATTGCGATTCAGTGATTCTAACCTCTTTCGTTTATGTTTATGGTGATTATGAATGTTTACGTTAGTGAAACGGGATGCGGATTGGCTTGCTTACCGGATGAAAACGATTTTTTTTATCAATTTGATTTGTTAATAAATCTATCGGGAATGGGTTGCTTAAAATACAGGGTGTTATTTAATAAGTGTCCGATATTTCAGAGAGTGATTTTTCAAGTATTTTTAAGGTAAAAAGTTCCTATGAACGTGTGGTCTAAGATGCTTCGCTTTCAAGATACAGGGTGTCAAAGTTTTATTTTTATTTATGTTTTTTCTGCATAATTTCCTAAATAATGCCGATTTCCGAACGAAAATTGGTACCTGGGGGTTTTTTGACATGAGAAATTTGAATTTGTTCTTAATTTAGCTCTTACTTGTAGAGGGCGCTAGCCACATGTATATTCTCACTTTCAAAGGCTCATGACTTTTGTACAACCCTGTATTTACATTTTTGTTAAAAGAAATGGATTCCTTAGTCATTTTTACGTAAAAAGGTACTCTTATTAGATGACGCTAGGAGCAACCGTTTTCGAAATATTTTAGTTTAAAATAATCGATGCATACGCTTAGTAATAAATATGCTAAGTAAAGACCGCCGAAAATGACGGTTTTATCAAGTAGCCGGTCTTTACTTAGCATATTTATTACTAAGCGATGCGTCATCTTGACCACAATTTCGAAGACAGTATTATCGTCAATCTAATAGGTATCTTTTACGTAAAAATGACTAAGAAATCAGTTTCTTTATACAAATTCAAATACAGGGTTACGAGTGTGAGCATCTGAATAGTACGTTGACTAGCGACTGAGGAAAGCTAAATTAGACAGATTCAAATTTCTGTCAAGCCGTAACACGTTCAGATTTCATGATGTAGTCTTGCGAAATTCGCAAATAAAAACTAAAACTTTGACACCTATCTTGGCAACATCTTGGGCACCACGAGTCATAAAAACTCTTAGCATATCTCTGGCTATCGGTTGCTCAACAACACCTGTGCCTGATCAAAGCTATAAATGTATGTACAGGGTGTCCCATTTTGGTTGTCCCTTATGGGAAACTTGGAAACCATAAGAGATATTAAAAATCTGATACCCCATCCTCGAGCTCTTTTTTGGAGAAAACATTTATGGTAAAAACAGATCATCGCTATCGCGAAAGCGTTTCAGAGATACAGGGTGATTCTCGATTTTTCACTTTTTGAAAAGGTCCTGTAGCTTTGTTGTTATTACAGATACGAAAACTAATTGCACATTATACAGACACTTTTTCCGTAGAATCCAGTGGCGTAGCCAAAAAATTTTTGAGCTGTCATTTTTGACATATGACCCAAACATGTTTTTTTATTAGGGACACCCTATAAATGATTAGGTAATTAAATTGCTTGTTTTTTCTGATTAAAATAATATATCATAGTAGGTGGTTTAATAAATTTTTACGTCAAATATTGGAAAAATTATGATTTTAAAGACGCATTGCGGCTTCTATCTGTTTTTAAATTATTTTATATTTTTGTTTTAAAAGGAATCTGTCATCCCTTAGCTCAGGAGATATTTCCGTAGAAAATAAAACAAAAGTTAGTTTACAACAACAATAATAAACAAGTTATATTAATTAAACTTAAAAAATTTAACAAGTTTTTTTAATTTTTGATTTTTATTTTTTTATTTTTATGAATTCTCCATGTCAACTTTACCAATAGAGAAAAAAAAACAAAAAAAAAAATTTTAAGTCCAAAAAATCGAACATTTTTTGACACACCCTGTATAACTTTGATTTTTATTTTCTTAACAAACATTATCATACTAATACATTACCAAAATTCTTTTGCTTTAAAATTCATAAATAAGGACGCTATGATTAAAAATTTAAACATAAAAAATAATTATTTTTAATTTTTGGGACACACTGTATCATTTATATATATATATATATATATATATATATATATATATATATATATATATATATATATATATATATATATATATATATATATATAATATTCTTCCTTATCATATATATTATCCACCATAATTTTATCCTTATATATTTATAAATAAAATTGTAGGAAATTTTTAAAGTTAAAAATAAAAAAAAATCATTTTAATTTTTTGAGACACCCTGTATCATTTTTATGTATAATAATATTTCTCACCATCACATTTATCAAATACCAAAATTTCATCCCTTTATTTTCCACAAATAAAATTGTAGGAAATTTTTTAATTTTAAAATAAAAAAAATTATTTTAATTTTTTGAGACACCGTGTATCATTTTATTATGCGTATTAATAATCTTCTACATCATATATATAATTTACCAAAATTTCATACTTATATATTTATAAATAAAGTGGTAGGAAATTTTTTAATTATAAAATAAAAAAATGCGTCTTTAAAATCATAATTTTTCCAATATTTGACGTAAAAATTTATTAAACCACCTACTATGATATATTATTTTAATCAGAAAAAAACAAGCAATTTAATTACCTAATCATTTTATAGAGGTGTCCCTAATAAACAAAAACATGTTTGGGTCATATGTCAAAAATGACAGCTCAGAAAAATTTTTGGCTACGCCACTGGATTCTACGGAAAAAGTTGCCTTTATTATGTGCAATTAGTTTTTCTCGTATCTGTAATAACAACAAAGCTACAGGGCCTTTTCAAAAAGTGAAAAGATCGAGAATCACCCTGTATCTCAGAAACGCTTCGCGATAGCGATGATCTGTTTTTACCATAAATGTTTTCTCCAAAAAGAGCTCGAGGATGGGGTATCAGATTTTTAATATCTCTTATGGTTTCCAAGTTTCCCATAAGGGACAACCAAAATGGGACACCCTGTACAGAATGTATTTTTAAATGATATATATATTTCATGAATGAAAATCACGTGACAAAAATAAATTTTAATATCTCCTTCCCTTACTTTGGTTTGACTCTGTATAATATGTTACTATTGCTAGAAAATAAACTGTGCCATCACCTACATTTATTTTTTGCCAAAAAAATATACATGGTATCCATAAATTGATATTTATTACTAGCTCACCTTGAAGATCAAATCA
>JACEGR010009629.1:0-24988 GCA_014170235.1 Listronotus bonariensis
TGAATTGAAAAAATCGATGGACCCGGCGCACGCACCAAAAAATATAACTCATGCAGCGTTACCTCGCGCGTTCCATTTAAGGCTTGAAGTGCAAGCGAGAGCGCGGAACAAGCGACAAAGAGGCACAATCTCCGTGTTCGGCAGCGTTCGACATCTGTTTCTCTCCTACTTGAGTGAGCGGTCCGCGTGGACAGCTGCTATACAATAATACATTTAAATGTAATCCACCATTTTGTATCGGCGACCATCTAGGATTTACAATCATAAAGAAAGTATTATATTGTAATGTCATCGAGATTAAGAGTGTGTACCAAATATAAGATTGATCTGTTGTCAGTAAGGGGTTCAAATTCTAATTATTACTAAATTTGACCCAAACAAACAAATAAAGAAATAAATAAACTGGGCAAGCTCAATAAAACCGTTTAAAAAGCTTGAAATAGCTAGTTGTGGGTATAAATATCTCACCTAAGACACGGCTGACGCCTTCCAAACACTGACAATTAAAATTAAACATCACTTCTCAACTAACAATTTAAAACAAATACCACTGAATCAATCTAGCACCAGAAATACAATGATTATTCTGAAATATTTTCAGGTAGTACCTGATATAGCATTTTTATTGCCCTATTATATAAATATACCTACATAACCCCATTTACTTGCAATTCTAGGAAGTAGTAATTACTTTTATTAAAGAATATACAGGGTGTAAAAATAATTAGCACTGTTGTGTTAAGATTAGTCCGCTTTTGGCGAACTAAAGAATGTCAGGAGGGGCTGTAGCAGTATTTATTATACTAAAAATTATTTCAATATACCAAGTAATACAAAAACTTTTCCAGAAAAACCGTTTTTAAGCAGCGTCTTTAATGGCACATACATATCTCTGTAAGAGGGAGCTGTAAAAACAAAATAGGAACTTATCATAATAATCCGGAAAATTGCCCACATATTTTGTATACATTCTAAAAAACTATTGTATACAAATCATAAAAAACACACAAATTAAATTTAAAAAATGATGCAATAAAATATTGTAGTTATACTATCTCACCTAAGAATACACTTATGTATTTCAAAATTTTCTAAATAAAATAAATAACACACTGACTTGTACAACTTCATACAACTACACTATATTAATGTGGTATTACAAATACAATGGTTCAGGCAATATATTCAGGTAGTAACTTTTATATTATTATTATTGCTCCATTATATTCACATACCTTTATTAACCCCACTTATTTCAAATTCTAAAAAATGTTATTAGTTTTATTAAGGGATAATTACACAGGTCTACAAAATAAAAAGTGGTCTATGCTGGGTATGCGACAAAGATTTTGTCACATATTTTCTCCCGCTTAACATGAATCTGAATTTAAAACTAGGGGTAAAACTTTGGTAATTCCAAGGGAGCACTAGATTTTTTTTTTAAGAGGAATATGAAGCATCCTTTCAAAGGCCCTTTGGTTCCCTACTCAACACCAGTTTATTTTTGAAAATCGGCCCAGCTGTTCCAGAGTTAGAAAAATTTTAAATTTGGCTTAAATACCGTACAAACAGAACAACTTAACCTACTTAAAAAGCAGGATATCAGTCTGATAAATATTTTGTCAGAGCTTGGTGAATCGGCCGTTGGGGTATTGACTTGTAGGTATGGAACAGCTGGGTCGATGTACAAAAACAAAGTAGCATTAAGTAGAGTATAAAACGGCCTTTAAAATGAGGTGCTACAAATCTCCTTTTCTATAAAAAAACAATGGCTAGTGTCAACCAGCATCTGAAATCCGGTTTTTTGCAGTTTAACCCAGTTTTGCCCAGGGTTGGCAAAAAACCGGCTCTTTGTGTAGTGGTGGCTGGATTTTTGGCTTTTTGTATTAGCTTTTTGTTTTTGAAGGATTTTTGCGTTTTTCTGAATTTTTGACCGTCTTTACCTTAAATTTCAATATCAAATCGGCAAATTACAAAATGGCGGCAGACAAAAAAATGTCTTTTGGAATGATCTACTGATTTCATACAAAATTACCTGCTGTTACGAATAAAAGACACTGAACTGTATTCTAAAATCATTGTTTGAAACTTCTGTATTAAACAGTATTCCAGCATATGGTAAGTGGTGGCAAACTGTCAAATCTAAATTTAATTATTTAATAAAAATAGATAATAATTTAATTATAATGACTGATTTTTTTACATCTCCAGAGTTGTCCTGCAACATTTGCTTTTTGTAGACAATATTTCATACTTATAGATTTGTCTGGAATGACTTAAAAAACAGGTTTCATCCGGAGAGAGTTCCCAAACTTGTAAAATTATTGGGTATTATCATTATCTATGTAATTTCAGTATTCTAGAATAAGTACTGTTTTATTTTTATGTTTTTAATAAATTATGTATTTCCAGTAAAAATTGTTTGTTTACTGGACTTTTGTATGGATTTTTGTGTAGTGGCTTTTTGTTTAAAATTATAGTGTTTTTTCCCACAAAGAGCCAGTGGCTTTTTTAGGTGGCTTTTTATTTTGCCAACCCTGGTTTTGCCTTCCGATTCATGTTCGGCGGGAAAAAATACATAAAAAATCTTTGTCCGATAACAAGCAAAGACCACATTTTTATGTTGTGGACACCCTAAGAAATAGGTTGTTCCAAATCACCTCGTATAAAAACACGTGTCTTCGTTTTTATACCTTTATTAACAATGGAACGTAACTATGGTTACAACAACGACAAAATCTACTCTTGTCAATGTCTCGAACTTTACAACACAAAGTGGAGTTTCTTTATGAGAAGGGGTTTATGACATAAAGCAAGACCGGGGATAACTTTTGTCAGGGACGTGAGGGTGTGAGAATTACGATTTCGGTTGGCAGTTCTGTTCAAAAGTTGGTAGCATTATCAGCTGATGACAGAGTCGTGCCTTGTCAGAAGCTTTGTTTGGTAAAAACTGTGGAAATTTGCCATTTTCATTTTGGTTGTATATTTTGCAAGGATTTCCAGTTGTTAATGTTTTTGGTTAGTTTAGAGACTTCACATATTATTGGTTCGGACTCGTTTTATTTTAGAGATTTTGATAGTGTTTAGTCGAATAGTTTTCAGTCATTCGTGTTTTTATATACATATGATACAGATGAGTGTCCGCTAATTAATGGTACACAGAAAAACCACAGATTTCTTATGCGAAAATACCCATTTAGGATTTAAACAAACATACCTATATCCAAAAGTTAATGATAAGGAAGATACGGGGTGTTAAAGGGATATAAATATTTTTATTCATGCATTTCGATAATTTCTGATATGTTTTAAACATTTTAATAAAACTCGGTATCCAGGAGTTTTTAGCTCATCAGCTATTTATATCTAAGCAGTTGTAATTATAGCTAATACGATGTTATTGAAGGTACATACTTTCGGGTGCACTGAACAGCTAAAACGTGAATACCTTAAAAACGGTTGTCAAGACCGATTCTTACTAAGTATACCTTTTTGTGCAGAAAGCATAGAAAGCTTACTAGTTTACATACATACAGAGTAGTAACAAAAAATTGAGGTAGTTTTAGAGAATTTTAAATAGTGTACCCATCGCCCTCTAGTCTACACACAAAAATTAATATTCGATCTGAAAAGCTAATGTTTAAAAACCCCGAGATACCGTTTTATTAAGATATTTAAAGGGGGAAACAATTATCAGAAATAAATTTACTTTTTCTTTTACACTATGACGCCTACCCGTATCTTCCTTATTATAAACTTTTGGATATTAGGTATGTTTGGTTTAAATCTTAAATATTTTGGCATAAGGAATCTGTGGTTTTTCTGTGTGCCATTCATTGGCTGAGCACCTATGTATACAAGAGTTTTAAAGATGGTTTTAACTTACGGAGCCATGGAGAAATGTTTTGCTCTGCCAGGTGCCTCATCGTCCTGTCGTTGCCTTGATAATTTTTAATTTTCAATATTTAAACCCATTTATGTTTTCGTTTTAGGTTATGCCTATTAAAATAATCCAATAAATTTTGTTCACAGCACGCCACAGTTCTTTTTTTGTTTTCTCCTTAATTCTACGCCACTGATCTGCCTAAAATCAAACATGGCCGAAAATGGCCCGACTTGAAGACCTATATTGTGTACCAATTTAGTGTTAAACTAGGGAATTAAGTACAAAAAGAAGAAGAAGAAATGTAGTGAACTTAGGTTAGTTTTCTTGTCAAGTTTGATGATGAATATCTGGTGAATGAATTGTTGCCGACTAAAAATGTTCACCATCAATAATGACCTTAAGAAGACAAAAATATTTCTAATATTTTATCCCAAAAAATTTTGGGATAATCAAGATATGCAGTTGATTATGGGAAAATATTTCTTTTTAAATTTAATTATTATTGTTTCATTTTTACAGATGCAATAATGTATCTACATTTGAAGAATGGAAATTAAAAAACGAAGAAATAGATATTAAGGAGGAGGTGTTGGAACAAACTGAAACGAGGTAGATTTCTACAATTTCAGTAGGAATTCTATTAGTTTACACTTGCACTTTAGAATGGACAGGCAGTGGCGTAGCTTGGTCTAATATAGGCGTGGGCAGAGACGGCGGAGGGCGTGGGCGATGTGGGCCATCGCCCACGGCCTCGCGCGCCATAGAATTTGCATTAATACAAGGAAAATAGTAAAGAGCCTTGCAGGAAAGGTGAAGACCTTTTCTTTTCTCCCCGATTTTTTTCCCACGATACCATTTGTCGAAAAGGGGCCTCGCGGATATGAGGACCTCACAAAATGAATCTTGTCCACATTAAATTTTGATCTTGCGCCACCACTGGGCGTTGGCAAAGTTGCATGAGCAATGCCCCTTTACTGTTGTTGAAATTGTCTATCCAATAAATGTATCTTACCCAACATTCTTTGACATGACATACTTACTCGTTAAAAGGTATAAATGTGCATTGAGAGATTATCAAATTATCGAAAAGCACATACATAGATTAAAAAAAAAGTTAAATTTTTTTGCCCAAGTTCCGGAGGCCCACACCACCTACGCCTAGTTACGTCACTGTGGACAGAAATAGAACTTTCCGAAACGTTGCAAATTGTTAATAAAAAAAATAAAGATAACGAAAGTCCAAAATTTTTGTTGTCACCACTAATAAAAAGTAAAAGGGGTTCAAATAAAACAGCTTACCCTTAAAAAAAATGTGTAAAAGGCTTCACCTTCTAGATGGTTAAAATTACGTTAAAAGCGGATAAAAATAAAACAAAATAATAATATTTGTGTACCAAATAGAATATTAAAAAAAAACTAATCAATCTATAGCTTAGTAGATGGAGTCACTCACCTGGACCGCAATTACAGATAATCTATTCTATTCTATTGTTTTTTCTTGGTTTTGGTCCCTTCAGGTCCAATCCACCAGCTTTCCTCCTTCCGGACTATGCTTTCTAGGGCTTCGGTGGCAGAAAATCTGGATAATCGAGCTCGAAATTCCAAAAAGAAAACAAATCAACTCTACAATCGATACAATGCATAAATTGTCGGCTGTCAAACCAAGAGATGCTACTGGTGTTACGTATAACCTTCGCTTTCACTTCTGACAGTTCCCATGGCACGCCCATCTATTTCCCGCCATTTAAAAATACCTCGTGTTCACTACCAAACAAGATACCATCAGCTTATAGGAATCTTCGCTCACAGCGCTTAGCTCCAGAAGAAAGATGCCGTCAATTTAGCGTGCATCTTTCCTTGATCCCCGAAGGTAAAAACGTCCGTACAGCACCACTAACCGCCACACCGGGAAGAACTTTGTAGTCCTCTGCGCACGTCCGCACTGTCCGAAGGTCAAACAAAGAGTGATATCTGTTGATCATCGCGGCGAGAGCCATTAGTACAAATCTTACATCTAGAAGGCGATGGCAGGGCCTGATTAACCATTAGGCTAATTAGGCTGCAGTCTAGGGCACAAGGAGTTGGGGGCGCTGAAATCATGAGAGTTAGGGAAAAATAGGTGAAGACGTTTTAACCTTTCTAGACAATGACATTTTTTTTTGCTCTTCACTTTTTATTTTGACAAATTTTTAATATCGAAAAGGGCGCGATTTCAGTGGTAAGGACCTTTTTTTTTTGCTCTTCAACTTTTTTTCTAGTTTCATAAAAGTGATTTTGGAGTTATCAAAAATTAATTATTTTAATTTTTTATAATAAAATGACCTAAAACCCTTCTTATTAGCTTTTTAAACACCTGCTTCCTCCAAATTCCTTTCCAACACAATTTTTCAACTGTAAACGAACGTGATCAAGGCGCTTTCACCAAATTATGAAGTTCAATACAATTTTGTATTATTGTTTTTATCAATTACAAACTTTATTCTAAATAAATTTCCATAATGATATTTTGCTTACAAATAAAAATAATACATAAAATATAAAAAAATACAATTAGTTAAAATCCTGCTGTAACGCCACTAGAAAAGAAAACATGTTATGCATCAGAAAATGCCTCGTATTGTTATGTATCCTATTCTAAAACATCCTGTATAGTACAGATAATAACCTACTGTCCTTTCTTTTTTATTTCTAGAGTGTCGCCCAATTGCATTGGTCAAGAAAATCGTAAAAAATGTGTTATCAAAACCGGATATCAAGAAATGCCCCAAAGAAACTTAAAGAAAATCATTTACCGTAAGAAATCTGATAAAGTGTTTAAATGTGGTCATTGTGATTATCAAGCTCTTCAGAAACATTTTTTAACGAGACATCTTCTCCAGCACAAAAATTCGAATGATGTTAAAAATTTTAAATGCGATCAGTGTGACTATCAAACTGTTCGAAAAGACTGTTTACAGACGCATCTTTTCCGGCACAAAATTCCCGAAGATGTTAGTATGTTTAAATGTAATCATTGTAAGTATCAGACTTTTCGAAAAAAAATTTTAAGAGGCATTGTCTTCGGCATAAGATCCCTGAAGATTTTAATATGTTTAAATGTGATCAGTGTGATTATCATACTTATCGAAAAGACAGTTTAAGGAAACATTCTCTTCAACATAAAGATCCCCAAGATATTGACATGTTTAAATGTGATCATTGTGATTATCAAACTTTATGGAAACAATATTTGAAGGAACATCTCCTGCGGCATAAGAAACGAGAAGATGTTGATATGTTTAAATGTGATCAGTGTGATTATCAAACTTTTAGGAAACAAAATTTAGACGTACATCTTCTGCGGCATAAAAATCTAGAAGATGTTGATAAGTTTAATCATCAGTGTAATATTAAAACTATTATAAAGAAAAATTTTAAGATTCATGTCTTGCGGCATAAAAATTCGAAAGATGTTAATATTTTTAAATGTAATCAGTGTAACTATCAGACTTTTCGGAAAAACAATTTAGATACACATCTTGTCCGGCACAAAAACCCTAAAGATGTTAATATGTTTAAATGTTTTCAATGTAAATATCAAACTTTTCGTAAAGGCAATTTAGAAACACATGTTCTCCGTCATAAAAATCCCGAAGATATTAAAATGTATAAATGCGATTTTTGTGATTATCAAGCGAGGGAAAAAGGAAATCTCAAAAACACAACCGCCGACATCATAGTTCTGAAAAGGTTATGTTTAAGTGTGATCATTGTAATTATCAATCATTATATAAAGGGAATTTAAAGGCGCATCAACTAAAGCATTTTCCTAGGGATAAAAATCCTAAAGATCTTAGTACTTTTAAATGCGGCCAGTGTAATTATCAAACTTCTTGGAAACACTGTTTAAAATTACATCTTCTTAGGCATAAAAATTCCGAAGATGTTGATACGTTTAAATGCTATCATTGTGATTACCAATCTATCCAGAAAAACATTTAAAAAGACATCTTCTCCGGCACAAGAAACTCAAAGATATTGATATGTTTAAATGTGACCACTGTGATTATCAGACGTTTCAAAACAGCCATTTAAATATGCATCTACTAAGACATAAAAATCCTAAAGATGTTAATATGTTTAAATGTAATCACTGTGATTATCAAACTTTTCGAAAAACGATCTAAAGAAGCATTCTTTTCGGCATAGGATCCCTGAAGATTTTAATATGTTTAAATGTGATCAGTGTGATTATCAAACTTATCGAAAAGACGATTTAAGAAAGCATTCTCTTCAACATAAAAATCCCCAAGATATTGACATGTTTAAATGCGATCAATGTGATTATCAATCTTTGTATAAAGGGAATTTAAAGAAGCATGAACAAAAGCATTCTCCTTAGAATAAAAATTTTGAAGATCTCAATATTTTTAAATGTTGTCTGTGTGATTATCAAACTTCTTAAAAACACTGTTTAAAATTACATCTTTCAAGGCAGGGTTCCCCAAACTGTGCGTCGCGACTCCTTAGGGCGTCACTCTTGTCGCCCTAGGAGCGTCGCGTGACCAAAAAAGGGAAGTATTTTTTTTTGGTCATCAGTTTTATTTATCATGGGCTTCCCACCTTGGTGGTGGGACAATTAAAGGTTTTTTTGCAAAACCAACCAATGTTATTTTTAACATACTGCCAATGTCAAGTTTGTTTTCCTAATTTCTAAACAAACTAATGCTTATAGAACCTCTAAATATATCTCAAAATGCGAAAAATAGCTCTATTTATGAACATATTACCAAAAATATATATAGATTTAGCCATATAGGTTTAATAAAGTTTTTTTTTTTAATATCCTGACCATATTGAAAACTTGACATTGGCTGTTTTTTTTTTAAAAACCTTCAATTGGAAGCTTCCAAGAGCGTCACATTCTAAATAAGTTTGGGAACCCCTGTTCTAACGCATAAATATCCCGAATATGTTAATACATTTAAATGTGATCATTGTAATTATCGACCTTTTCAAAAATGAAATATAAAGATGCATCTTCTCCGGCATAATTATCTAAAAGATGTTAATATACTTACATGTGTTACTATCAAACTTCTTGGGACGCAGTTTTAATGAAACGCAATTTTCGAAGTAAAAACCCCAAGAGATATTTAAATTCGATCAGTGTGATTATCAAACCTAAAGAAAAAAGTTTTGTAGAATGAACTTGTGGTTCAAAAAATTCCAAATTTTTTTAAATATGATCAGTGCGAATTTCAAACTCTCCGTAACGACAATAAAAAACCCACTGTTTCAGACAAAAACAAAACAAAAGATCTTAATATGCTTAAATGCGATCAGTGTAACTATCAAAATTTTTGGAAGTACAGTTTAAAGATGCATTTTCTCCTTCATAAATCTTAAGATATGTTAAATGTAATTAGTAATTAGTAAACCGTTTGAAAACTTCTTTTTAGATACAGTTTTACCCCCTTTAAATTCCAAGGACATTGATTTGACTGTTTTATTTTATAAAAAGCTTGGTACCTTTTTTGTTGCATATCGAAATTAGGTTCATCCATTAAAAACATGCCTTATACATACTTTTAGAATCCTGAAATTGTAGTTTTTGTGAGTTAAAGCTTAATTTATTTTTAATATGAAGGTTCTAGTTAGTTCTGGTTAATGGTTAATTTGTAAATTATGCACCCTTTCATCAGAGATTAAATGGAGCAAAAATCATTGGGAAATACTAATTTGGTACTTAAGTAACAATGATGTCTTCTTTTGGAGCACGCGTCATTATCTCTTGATTGCTAAACTTATACCCAATGGTTTTCGCTATACGATAGTATACTTTTTAACGTAGCGATTTAAATTTAAAGGTTTCAAATGTAATTTTGCGTATAAATTAAACAAATAAAAATGAAATTTTAAAATTTATGTGAGTACGTTTTTACGAACAACAGAAAAACTGGCAACAAAAGTGGTATTGTTTTAAACAATTATTAACTTCACTTCTATCAGAGGGTCTTTCCAGTGACGAAAATTTTTGTGCGTCACGCTCCAGGGCTTGAAGCTCTTGAACTGCTCTAAAAAGTTAGTCACTGGAACGCATCCTTAGACAAGGAAAGAGAGATACTTTAAGAAATTTTAAAATTTCGTTTGTTTTAATTTTTAAAAATCCATCCTTAACCATAAAAAACACGTTTGAAGCACAAAAACGAAAAGAGGGGTTGGTGCATGAGGGGCAAGGGGAAAGAAAACGGAGTAGCTCAGGTGCATAACACTTTCCGTCTTTGGAACGCCATAAAGTATATATATATATATATATATATATATATATATAATTATTTATTTATTCTTCTTGGTATAGGTTTTTGTTAATAATTAAAACTACTTCATTACATAGCTAACATCTGACGTTTGCCCAGCGTAGTGAGGTTTTTCAAAAATATATTGCGTTCAGGCAACAACCTCGAAAAGATTGTTATAGGCTCACATCTTATTTTCATTCATTCAAATCAAAATAAGATGTGAGCCTATAACAATCTTTTTCGAGGTTGTTGCCTGAACGCAATATATATTTTGAAAAAGCTCACTACGCTGGGCGAAACGTCAGATGTTAGCTATGTAATGAAGTAGTTTTAATTATTAACAAAAAACCTATACCCAAGAAGAATAAATAAATAATTATTGGTTTATGGTTTAAGAAAGATAAATAAATTATATATATATATATATATATATATATATATATATATATATATTGGTGCGTGCGTTCATGCATTGTTATTGTTCTTGCTTTCGGATGTGTATTTTTGGTGAAAAACAGGATTTAAATATGATTGTAACTCTTAACGCTATGTACTGGATCTAAACTGACGCAGTAAGTTAGAAAATTTAATAGTTTAATACATATAAAACAATAAAAGACATTTATTATAGTAAACATTATTCTAACCTGCAAATCTATTTGGCGCGAAAACAAGCACGCGTAAAATTTTGGTTTGGGCAGTGGCGTCGATGCATAATCTTTTGTTTTAATTTTTTATCTGGTTTGGTAATAAAAATGCCAGCAACAGTGGTTTGCACGTGTTGCCAGAAGGGCTATGACTCTCATCTGATGGTTAAATGCTCAATTTTACAGTAGATGGCGTCATCTGTCAGTTCTGTGCGTTCGTTTGGCGTAGAATTTTGCTTTTGATCTTTCTGCTCGGATGACGTAATATAGTTGCTCGGAGCTGCTAAATTTGATATTAAAAGCAGATCCGGCAAATGCAAATGAACACCCCTTTCATTTCAATCAGTTTGTTCCAAAGAGAATAGAAAATGAGAGAGAATTAATAGAGAATTATTGCAAGTTGCCTTATTAAGTTTGGGTATTATTAATAGCGGCCTTATTTAAATAGTGCTTGTACCCATAATTTAGAGTTATTGCAAATCATGTTGACAGTATACCATTAACCTAAAAAAGGGGAAACATTTTTAGTTGTTTTTCTTTATTGTTTTGTGTTGTAGGGTTTTGTTTTACACAATTAAAGAAATGCATTTGAAAAAGCAAGGGTTTAAGTATTGTTACTTCTAAAAACTTTTCAATTTTGTGCTCGGCAGCCGTTCGGTTTACACGAACAGTTCCGAAGTTAAAATAAGACCAAAATAAGGCACAACCTAAAAGCGGCATAAATAAAGCCAGGCACTATCCTTCTTAAGGGAGTCTTTATCCCACAATGCATCTGCGCAAGCTCAGATGTCAAAATAAGGCCGGTATTATTAGTGCCTGGCTCCTGGCCTTATTTTACTGTGCAATATTTCTCTAATATCTAATCAGCAAAGTGGTACAATTAAACCACGCTCTACGGGAACACAAGTCATGCGCACAAAGAAAATTATTACATTGGAAGTGCGTAGTGGCTATTTTTTACCAAATAATTTAATATAAACCCATAATTCCTAGCAGAATCATGTTACTACACAAATGGATTAACAGTGATTTCAAATTGATTCGCTCAGCGAAATGACGGACCAATGTAAGTTTTTTCCCCGCAATATTTAAATTGAAGCCCTAAGAAAGCCTGAAATGTTTAAGGGCGATTTTAAAAAATACGTTTTTAGAATAATATACTACAGTTATCTAAGAATATAATATTTGATGTTAACTGGTTTAAAATGCTATTATAAGGATAAACAAAACCTGAGTAAGAAATAATTGTTCAATAAACTGTAAAAAAATTATCATATGCTTTAACTAATTTTAAAGTTACAAAACTACCCCAGAGCCCAGTAAAACGCCAAACAAATTGTTAAAACCACGAATTTAAACGTATGGATTCAGCTTTGTTTACATTACAAATTTTATCATAATAAAACCCAGTTCAGAGACGGTGATCACGTGATAAACGTTATGCGCAATAACCTAATGAAGTCATAAATCTCAATTGAAAGTATTTCAAAAGCTTTGCAGGGAACGATTCGAAAAGGATTGACAGTTTATATGTCATCCATAACAAAATACTTATTCTTAAAATAAAATAGAATCGCTATCAAGAACTGGTATGTCAAATATAAAGTTTAACTGGGAAAATTACTTAACAACTGTCAACTTAGCAGTCAGCAGTTTATCCGGAAAAAAAATCGAAACAATTTCATGCAAGTTTGATAAGTTGCAAGTTATATGTTCTTATTAATTATTAGAAAAAAGTTGTATTAAAATAAAATGTTAATTTAAAGTAATTTGTTTTAACAAATAGCATTCGCGAAAGTGGAAAAATCCTGGTCTTCGATTCGGATTTTTAAAACCACTCTCGCTCATGCTATATGTTAAAACAAATTACTTTTCCGGAAAAAATTAAATGCACTAGGGATATTACCCCCAAATATATTGTTTTAATTAGACAGCGACAAAAATTTCATCGCTATGCGCCTCTTCTTGTAATTTTTTGATGTAGCCCAGAAGTTTAGATTAACTTTTGAAAAAGACCTATTTGGATAAATATAAGTTTGGCTATTTTCCCGGTTATCGTATCACTATCTAGTGCATATTTTAACAAAATGAATTGTGTATGTCTCCTCTATATTTTGTAATGAATTGTGGTTGTTTACACGCTTACATTTTGTATTTATTAAAAGCTGAAGCTGAATAATACATATTTTCTCTATGAGTTTTCATTTTAATATTTTACGATGGAAAACGACGACGACAAAGTAATATCACCCGTTTCGAAGAAATTCGTTGAAGTAAAGTTAAAAAATTTACATGAGGAAAAAGGGGTCAACAAAGAGGACTCTGTGTTTTCGGCATCTACTTTCATCAAAGTCGAAAACTCCAACGAACTCGATGTTTATTCTGCCGAATTCATTAAAGAAGAATATGCTAATCTTAACGATGTACATATAGAAAATGGGACTTCAAATTTTTCCATGTTCCAAATAAAGCCAGAAAAAATTGAACAACTTCCAGCAAATCCAAGTGAGGAGGTGAAACATATGTTAACTCCTTCTTTGGTGAATTTAGATGAGTAAGTTTTATTCAGTTGTATGTATCATTATATGATGTTATATTTAACTGGTTTAAATTAAAAAATCTTGCTTGAAATCTGCTTGTAAATAAGATGTGTTCTCTTTAAGTGGACAATATTATTATCATATTTTTTTTTATCTTTGTATATTACGCAAATTATATGTATTAGGATACTAAGCTCACAGAATTTTAAATACCCATGATGCAATGTCTAACACATAACATACAATTTTCTTTTAAAAGGTTAATTCTAAATTTCTGTTTATTTTTACAGGTTCAATAATTTATCAACATTTAAAGAGTGGAAAATTAAAAATGAGGAGATAGATGTTAAGGAAGAAGAGTTAGAACAAACTGACACAAGGTAGGTATTCCTAGTTTAATATAATTTTACATGGTTAACCCTTGTTTATTGACTCGAAGGAAAGAGAGATCGAAGTTGACCTCAGGACTTACTTCAATATTTTCTTTAATGTTTATCAATTCAATAATGGGTGACAGTCGACTTTACGGACGGTGCTTTTTTAAATTTCTCTTTTAAAGTACATTAGTTTGACAATATTTTACAATAATTTTCGGTAATAGTTCGATATAGCCGTTTTTGCTATTATAAGCGATTTTTGAAAAATTCTTTTTCAGGCGTTTCTATAGGTCGATTATGACACAAATCTGTGTGCGCGTTTTCCAAAATCCATTTCTATAATTTAGTATTAATAAAAACATATTACGGGATGGTGGAGTGAATAGGGGTGCTGGGTGGAGACAAAACAGTATAAATCCAACGTCAAACACAAGTATGATTTTCTAGTGAATAAAGAGAGTTTGAGTTTGAGTTTGAAGAAAACATTAATACACTGCATTCAATGCATTTAATTTTTTTAACAATTTTTTGAACATTTTTGTAAACAGAAAGTGCGGTGTGTACTGTGAAATACTGTTTTTGGGCGTTTAATGTAGGATTTCTACTGTTTCGTCCCCACCCAGCACCCCTGTTCACTCTACCGTCCCGTAAACACGTTTTTATTAATAATAAATTAAAGAAATGGATTTTGGAAAACACGCACACAGATTTGTGTCATAATCGACCTATAGAAACGTCCTGAAAAAGAATTTTTCAAAAATCTCATAATAGCGAAAACCGCTATATCGAACTATTACCTAATTTTCAGTTACTAAAGAGCAAATAATCACATCTAGAGCAGCTTATTGAAGAAAAGCTCTTTTAAAACTAAAATATGTGGAAACTTTGTATGTTTTTACTACTCTTATGAGTAACGAGTTCATACAGTTCATTAGCTGTTCAAGTTTTGTGCCTATCTTCATGTCATCAACTGAGATGAAATCACGAAAAGTGGGGTTAAAACACAAATTATCGAAAAAACTCTAAGAGTAAAAAGTGCATAGTGTGTTAAAGCATGTGTTTTGAAAAATGTAAATAAAATTTGCATATATTTTTGTACAGTGTAAAAAAAATGTAAACTGTCTCAGCGCTCCAAACATCTCCTTCTAACTGCTGTATCTTTAAATAATAAAATAATCGATTTTTAAGTCCATCACATGGGATGATCCCCTTAAAAACTAAAAAAATGGGGGAGGGGGTAACTTCATCCTGTGTCACCCGGTATAATTAAAAAAAAAAAGAAACGCAACACCTACCCAACATTCAATTCAAAAGACCTGAAGATATTGAGATGTTTAAATGTGATAATTGCAATTATCAAACCTTTAGCAAAAACTATTTAAAGCGCTATCTTCTCCAGCATAAAAATCCCGAAGATTTGGAGATGTTTAAATGTGATCAATGTAATTATCAAACTATTCGAAAAGACTGTTTAAACTTGCACGTCATTCGACACAAAAGACCCGAAGATATTGAGATGCTTAAATGTGATTATTGTAATTTTTAACATCTTTCTAAAGGTTGTATAAAGAAGCATATACATAAACATAACAAAACTCAAGATGCTAATATGTTTAAATGTGATCAGTGTGATTATCAAACAATTAAAAAACTAGCTTTTAAATTACATTATCGCCGACATAAAAGTCGCAGAGATTAAAAGTTACCATTTAAATGAAATCACTATTATTATCAAACTATGGATGAAAACTTTAAAAAGATACATCCTAATTCATGAAAATTCCTAAGGTATAAAATTAAATGCAGTGACTGAGTGAATGAAGTATACTTAATTAAATTTATTGTGTTTACTTCTAAATATACAGGCTGTTACAAATTCGAGGACCACCATTAGGATCTCTGGAACGGTAAGGAATACTGATTTGGTCAAATTGGGACAAAGTTGAACATTTTTATGGTTCAATTACAGGTAAGCTGCTGATCATCGCGGCGAGTTTGACCCATTTATTAAGTCCTTTTATTTCACTTCACTTTAAACTTCGATTTAAACATCTAGAAAGCGATGGTAAAACGTTTAAGCATTTCTATACTATACAGTATCAGACAAAATTAGAGAGACTCGACTAATTATGACTTTTACGCAATACCAAAATATATTGAATTCTTAAAATTTAGCTAAAAGATTTATGTCATTAAGTAGTATACAATGACACTAAAATAAATTCAGAAACATTGTTTTCCAAAATTTATTAATAAAAGTAAAAAAATATATTCAATTCTATGTGACAAAATTAAAGAGACTTATCCTAAATTAAATTTGTATTTTATACTAATGAAACTCAACTAATATTTCGTCCAGTACCCTTTGTTCTCAATCACTTTTTGACATCTATTTGGCATGGACCCAATGAGGTTGGAAATTACAGCCGGATCCATTGATTTCCAGGCATTTTCGATCTCTTCAAATAACTGAGCACGATTGCTGATATTTTTGTTCGAATCTTTTTATCAATTATCTCCCAGAGATTCTCAATGGGGTTCAAGTCTGGAGACTGGGGTGGCCATTTTAAAACTTGAATTTTATTTGCCATAAACCATTCCTTCACAAGTTTAGCGGTATGTTTCGGGTCGTTATCGTGTTGGAACGTAAACCTTAGTGGCATTTCCCATTCGGCGTAAGGCAGCATTACATCTTCCAATATGGTACAATACTTAAATCGATCCATGGTACCCTCAATTTTGTGAATTGGACCCATTCCATAACCCGAAAAACAACCCCAAACCATTATATTACCGCCTCCGTGCTTAACGGTACCAGAAACATATCTTGAATCAAGTCTTTTATTTGCTGGACGATGCACGAACTGCGCCCAATCACTTCCAAAAATATCAAACTTAGACTCGTCACTAAACAAAACATTGTTCCAGTCCTTAGCTGTCCAGTGGCGGTGACGTGTTGCAAACATCATTCTAGCCATCACATTTTTTTTTGATAAATGGTGTTTTTTAGCTGGTCTCTTTTCAGGAAGCCCCGCCTCCACTAATCGCCGCTGAACAGTCCTAGATGAAACTCCTGGAACCTCCAACTGAGCCAAAATTTGATTTGCAGACAGCCGCGGATTATTCTGATTTAAACGTTTAATTCTCCTGTCCAACTGTTTTGAAGTTTTTCTTTTCCGGCCACCTCTTTTAAGATTAACAACCCTTCCTCGGAGCCGAAAATTTTGAATTGTTCTTGAAACCATTTGTTTATTTACATTAAATTGCTCTTTTCTTAATTTTTGTGAGCGACCTGATTTGTAAGCTTCTATAAGTTTTTCTTTTAAATCTATGGAATAGTACTTTCCACGAGGCATTGCTTATTATTTTATATGTTTTTAGAAACAAATATATGACCAACTGCACCGCAGATAAACTAAATACAAAACGAAGTCTCTCTAATTTTGTCGTAGTAATTTTTGTATCAGTACAAAAAAATTGATAAAATGAACAGAGCATCAGCAACAAAAAAAAACTATCGATAAGGAAATTCTTTTGGACGCCACTAATACACTGCTTAACAAATATTAATATTATTTCAAGCACAGAAAATAAATTTGAATGAACAAATTGCACAGTCTCTCTAATTTTGTCCGATACTGTATATCAGGGGTGGCCAACTTATTTAGACCCACGATCGACTTTTCACTGACGACACCCAGTGCGATCTACCAATAACATACTTCGGCGATTGAAAAATGATACAACAGGATATGTAGCAGTTGGTAATAGCATTGAGCAGCGTTTTCTACGTATTTATATTTTTTCTTGTCGCGATCGACTGGACTGATAGTTGCGATTGACCGGTTGGCCACCCATGCTATACAGACTGTCCTCGGATGGGGTTTACAAGGGGACAAATGGACCAAAATTTCATTTTTCGAAACAAAGTCATTCTTTATAAAAATTTTTGCTTGTAAAAAAGTTATCCACGAAGAGGAAATGTTGATTTTGTATACAGGCTTCGTAAAAACTTGGAAAACATGAATTTTCTTTAAGAGTAAACTACCTTTATTTATATTATTTTAAAATTTTACTTAGAAAAGCATTTTGAATTACTTTATTAATGTTACAGGGATATCAAAAAGTTTCATGAAACTGATTTTGGAGTTATTAAAAATTAATTGTTTTAATTTTTTTATAATAAAATGACCTTAAACTCCCCTTATTTGCTTTTCAAACACCTGCTTCCTCCAAATTCCTACACAACACAATTTTTCATCTGTAAACAGTATGTGATCAAGGCGCTCTCACCAAATTATGAAGTTCAATAAAAGGTTATATTATTGTTTTTATCAATTACAAACTTTATTCTAAATAAATTTTTATAATGACATTTTGCTTAAAAATAAAAATAAAACATATATTTATTTACTTTAAATCCTGCTGCAACGCCACTAGAAAAAAAAACATATTATGCCTCAAAAAATGCCTCGTATTGTTATGTATCTTATTCTAAAACATCCTCTATAGTACAGATACGGTCCTCGACCTTACAATCTGCAGCCATAATGTAAGCGATGAATTAACTAATTGGTATGTCTCCCAAGAGCCATCGTGCTTGGATCATCGCCACATAAGGTTTGACCTAAAAACTTCGCAACTGACAGAAAGCAAATTCCGCAACCCCAAGAGGGCAAATTGGGATGGCTATAAGGCCACACTCCAGGAGTCGCTTGGGAGAGGGATAGCTAAAATATTCACAGCTCTGGCAGTAGAGCAAATAAGCGAAGCCATTTAGGCTGCTTACGAAGGAAACTATCCAGAAACAGTGAGGCAACTCAAAAGAAAGACAGCATGGTGGAACAACCATCTCCAGGACCTTAGAGCCGAGGTGAGAAGGCTATGTAACAAAGCCAAAGCTAACCAGAACTGGTACTCTTACAAAGCGAAACTAACGCCGTACAACAAAGAGATCCGTAGGGCAAAAAGGAAGTCCTGGGAGCAATTCTGCGAGGAGATTTCAGAAACTCCCGTGTGCGCTAGAGTGCACAGAATCATGGCGACAAAGGGCACCGATCAAGAGCCCGGCCTGCTAAAGAGGGCAGATGGCTCATACGAGAGCACAACGGAAGAGAGCCTGGAGCTGCTAATAAAGACATATTTCCCAGATTCTTCAATATTCACCAACTCAAGAAAGCTAATTCAACCAACTGAGAGGCCGAAACGCCCCTTTTCAAAAGATGTCAAATATTTAGGAGTCATCTTTGACCAAAAATTGACCTGGGGACCACACCTAAGCAAAGTCACTCAGAAGGCAAAAATTACCCTGGGTAGTTGCCAAAGACTTTGCGGCAAAAATTAGGGACTCAGCCCGAAGATGAATCTGTGGATGTACAAAATGGTTGTTAGACCAATGATAACCTACGGTTCAATTGCCCGGGGTGCAGAGACTCTACAAAAGACGGCAACAAGGCAATTACAAAGTATACAAAGACTTGCTTGTCTATGTATAACGGGTGCCATGAAAACAACCCCTACTGCAGCTCTGGAAGTGCTGCTTAACCTATCGCCACTTCACATATTCATACAGGGTGATGTGAAAGCGGTACAATACCGTCTCAAACAAGGCCAGAGTCCTATTATAAGACAGGAGAGGGCCATACAATGGAGATTCAAGAAGGACCAAGAAGTCAACTTACTATGTGAGATGCCTTCGGACAAAATGGTACCAAGCTATTGGCTAAACAAAGGTTTTCAAACAATTATACCAGATTAAAAGACTGGAGGCAGGCCTCCGTTAAAGCTGACCTAATCTGGTATACAGATGGCTCCAAAACGGACCAAGGACTCGGAGCAGGTATAATGGAGACAAACCGAGGACGAAAATAAACATCGGTCTCGGACAACACCATGCTAGGGAAATCACCAGAAGCAGTTACATGGGTAAAACCATAGTAATTTATTCGGTCAGCCAACCAGCCATCTGGGCGGTCAGTTTATGCAAGATCAGCTCTAAGCTTGTGCAGGACTGCGTTATCGCCCTGGAAGAGGTGGGTTCGTCCAACAGAAACAACTAGCTAGAACAAGCTAACTATTGCCTGGGTACCAGGCCATTAGGGCCACCAGGGCAATGAGGATCAGTAATAAACTGGCAAATGAGGGTGCTGGCAGGGCAATGGTAGGCCCCGAGCCCTACTGTAGTATTCCATCATGCCCAAAGTAAGGTAATTTATTAGATCATGGATTATGAGGAAATCCCAAGACTGGTGGATAAGAACACCAGGACAGCGTCAGGCGAAAAAATTCATAAAGGCATACTCACCTGAATTTACGAAAGACCTTCTGAATTACAACGAGAAGGCAGTAAGAATTATGGTGGGTCAATTCACAGGACTGAATAAACACCTGGAAACAATAGGCCTGGCGGAAGAAAACCTATGCAGGTTCTGCCAGGAAGAAAAGAAACCGCTGAACACATATGGCGCTACTATGAAGCCCTTTGTCGTTTGCGGTTTGTAAGGCTGGGTGAGGAAAAACCTAAAGCAGCAACATTCATTAGAAGCCAGTTTCAAGCTTGTGGAGTCTGATTAAAAAGACCGGCTTGAATAGTGTGCTCTAACATAGGGATGGAGGATACACAATAAACCTGAGCAGGTTGCAGTGTTAGAGGATTACAATCCACCTTCAAGCTAATCTATTCTAATCTATTAGTACAGATAAAAACCTACTGTTCTTAAATTTCTTTTTTGGTTCTAGGGTGCCGCCCAATTGCATTGGTCAAGAAAACCGTAAAAAATGTGGTATTAAAACCGAATGTCAAGAAATTCCCAAAAGAAACTTAAAGAAAAAGCACAAGAATCCGGATGATATTAAAATTTTTAAATGCGATCAGTGTGACTATCAAACTATTCGAAAATACTGTTTAAAGACGCATCTTCTCCGACACAAAATTCCTGAAGATGTTAATATGTTTAAATGTAATCATTGTAATTATCAAACTTTTCGAAAAAACGATCTAAAGAGGCATTGTTTTCGGCATAAGATCCCTGAAGATTTTAATATGTTTAAATGTGATCAGTGTGATTATCATACTTTTCGAAAAATAGATTTTAAGAGGCATTGTCTTCGGCATAAGATCCCTGAAGATTTTAATATGTTTAAATGTGATCAGTGTGATTATCAAACTTATCGAAAAGACGATTTAAGAAAGCATTCTCTTCAACATAAAGATCCCCAAGATATTGACATGTTTAAATGTGATCATTGTGGTTATCAAACTTTATGGAAACAATATTTAAAGTTGCATCTCCTGCGCCATAAGAAATCCAGAAGATGTTGTTATGTATAAATGTGATCATTGTAATTATCAAACTTATCGAAAAGACGTTTTAAGGAAGCATTCTCTTCAACATAAAGATCCCCAAGATATTAACATGTTTAAATGCGATCAGTGTGATTATCAAACTTTATGGAAACAAAATTTTAAGGTACATCTTCAGCGGCATAAAAATCCAGAAGATGTTGTAATGTTTAAATGCTATCAGTGTGACTATCAATCTTTGTATAGAGTAAATTTAAAGAAACATGAAAAAATGCATTGTCCTCAGAATTAAAAACATAAAGATCATAATATCTTTAAATGCGGCCAGTGTGATTATCAAACTTCTTGAATACACTGTTTAAAATAACATCTTCTCAGGTATAAATATCACGAAGATGTTGATAGGTTTAAATGCAATCATTGTGGTTATCAAGCTTTTTAAAGATGCATCTTCTTCGGCAAGAATATCTAGAAACTGTTAATAGGCGTAAATGTGATCAAAGTGACTATCAAACTTCTCGGAAAGCCAAAAAGCAGTTGTAAAAACGCAATTTTGGAAATTAAAACCCTCAAGAGATATTAAAATGGGATCAGTGTAATGATTAAACTTTGCAAGAAATGTTTTTGCAGAAGCATAAGATGCATCTTCTTTGACATAAATCTTAAGATATGTTAAATGTAACTAGTAATTAATAAACCATTTGAAAATCTCGTTTTTAAATACAGTTTTACCCCCTTTAAATCCCAAGGACATTGATATATGGAAAAATATTGTAGCGTTTTTGGTTATCAGGGTGATCCACCATATTCGACACGGCCTGTAGCTGGATAACCATGGGGATTTAAAAAAAAGTGCTATTTGATTTTCAGAAAAAGTTAAATTATATTTTGAAGACCCTGTATAAAGTTTGATTTTAATATGACCTACGTATGATATGATAGACTTTTTCTAATTTTGTAACAAATTTGAAAGTTCAAAATGGTAATAAGGTAAAGTAAAATTATTTTAATTGCACCTCTGCATTAAAAAAATCAGATATACTTGGTACTATAAACAAACTTGAGAGTAGGAAGAATATGAGGTTTCACCATCCAACGTCCACCGGTGGAGCTTATTATCTTAAAATCTCTGACGTCATTTAAAATGTAGGAATCTTGTTCAACGCGTTATTTAGGGCGTGGTCATTACTATCTGTCAAATGTCATCTGTCAGCCGTCATAACATGTCAAAAATTACGTGACACGATGTTTTTTATATTAAAAAAAGATAATAAAAAATAAAAAACTCTTAATGTGATAAGTCTTATATTGTACATATGTATAGACAAACATAAAAGAGTCCCAAATGTGTAAAAATAATCGGGGTGTTCTATTTAAGAAAACAGATCAAAATGTGGTGGGGCAAATTTGAGTATCCTGATATAAACAAAATATTTTCTAAAAATTGACTTTTATCTCTAATTTATAAATTACTTTAAATAAAATCTCTAACTACTATGATTTAAGCGCTATAGAAGCCCTACGTACTAATGAAGCACAATTTTATGGAAAAAATGAGTAAAATAAATGGAAAAATGAGTTTTTAAGAGGTGGAAATCAAATATTAAGTACCAATTTGGCCTTAAATCAAGAATTGTTTGCAAAAAGAAGAAAATACAGTTAAAATAAGGTAAACTTGCTTTTCAAGTTTGATGATGGATATTTCGAGAACGAAACGTGTCCGACTAAAAATTCTTTTAGATTTGCGACCAAAAAAACCGTATACCAAATTTTATTAAAATCGGCGAAGCGTTCGCTTTGTAAGCAACTACCGAAACAGGTTTTTATTAAAAAACCTATATTGCCGCTCAACGGAAAAACACCGTATGTGAATAGGCTTATAATATACACATAATATGGTGTTCGAGAAATTGACAACTAAAGACTATGTCGTTGTAACCATAGTTACGTTTTATTGTTAATAAAGGTATAAAAATGAAGGCACGTGTTTTTATACGAAGTGTTTCGGAACATTATTATTATTTTGTTTTTATTTCAAACTTTATTCTAAATAAATGTTTTTAGTAACATTTTTCTTAAAAATTAAAAATAAAGGTAGTTTACTCTTGGAAAAAATCACGTTTTTCAAGCTTTTGTGAACCCTGTGTACCAAATCAACATATTCTCTTCATGAATAATGTTTTTTACAAGCAAAACATTTTTATAAAGAATGACTTTTTTAAATTAAATTTTTAATTTAATTGTACTCTTGTCAACCCAATCAATGGACAGTCTGTATAAGTTAACCCAGATCTCACACCAATATACATGTCGTGACACTTCAAAACTTACATAGACAATTTTTGGTAATTTATTGAAAAGGAGACAGTCCAAGGCAATGACAAACCGAGACTGATGCGTCAATATATTAGAAAAGGTTTCAGTGCAGGCGTTCCTTGTCTTATCTCTACCTGGTAGTGTTCAATACACAGAAACTTAATTGAACAAAAGCAACAAACTGGCATGACTTGTATATTTCTTTTGTTTGGTAAGTTTTATATTTATTTTTTCTTACAGGTTTGATGAACTATCCACATATAATGAGTGGAAAATAAAAAACGAGGAAATAGACATTAAGGATGAAGATGTAATAGAAGCTAAAACAAGGTATTCCTACTTTTAAACTAATAAAATAAAAAAATAAATAAACCAATCTATATTTTATCGGAATGTATCAACAGTCGTATTTTAGTAACCATCAAACTTTCCTATACCGGGTGTTGCACCGTCGAGCGGGACATAGGGAATCCCATGTAAATTTTGAATGTAGTCAAATATTGGCTCCCCTAATTATTTTAGAAGAAAATATTATAAGGATCTTTGAAAGAGCACAAAAAGTTGTACCCATTGTACAAATTTCAGCTCTTCTCAGTCTGCCAGCTAAAAGATAAATGCTAAAATAAGTTACGAATCTTCTATCTTCTTACGCGCCTTGTATTATTAGAAGTTTATAATAAAATACCAGAAAAATTATTTAACCTCTTACTCTCAAGTTGTCAGATCAATGTCACATCATTCTTAAATAATGAACTACTTAAATCAAGAAAAAATCACTATTAAAAAATGGTTTTACCAGGGAAATAGTTATCGAAGAGTAGCGGCCATATTTGCAGCCTATTTTCCCAATAGGCCAATACCAAGTAAATCGACAATAGAACGGACGATAAAAAATTTGAAACTATAGGCACAGTAATCAATAATTGCAAATGTGAAGAAAATCGACGTGATCTTTCGCCAAACGATTTTTTTCTATGGGGACATTTAAAAACTAAGCTACTCTTTACTGGTTGGTTGAAAAATGCTCAAATTTTCATTTTGGGTGGAACTTACTGTGCTCTTCAATAAATCATTATAGCATTTTTTCTAAAATAATTAGGGGAGCCAATATTTGACTACTTCAAAATTTACCCTATGTCCCGCTTGACGGAGCAACACCCGGTATAGCAATTATTTGCATAACATTATTTTTTGTAACACTACCACGTTGTTGAGTTGCTGTGATATACATATAAGAATTTTATGTTTTAAGTATGGTATTAATGAAATAGGATGAAATTGAAATAAACACAATCCTAAATTCACAATACTAAATACTTAGATTTTATACTGGTCTTTATAGGCTGTCCCAACCTCGATACCATCATAGAATACTTAAATCTTCAAACTTTATTTATGTTAAATATCCATATGGCTTACATTCCTCACAACTTAAAAATACGATAAAATTCTTTTAATGTAAAATGTATGAAAACATTGCCATTTCTTCTTATTTTTTATAATCTAAAAAACGTTTATTAAAATATTCTAAAGTTCATCTCTAAAACAAATAAATATTCCCAACAGTTGTCATTGTCCATGGACCATTTAATAAATGAATCCGCCTAACCAATATAGAGCATATCTTCAGTTGCTAGA
>JACEGR010009630.1:0-24986 GCA_014170235.1 Listronotus bonariensis
ATCTATAAGTTACCACGTGCGCCACCATGTAAACTAAATTTGGGTCACAGGAGGCCACCTTTCTTTTTTCTATAAAAAAGTTTTAAAAATAGTGTTCAGTAGAAGGTAAACTACTTCGGCTTTGCCCGCGGATCCGTCAACGCCAAACATAGCAGGACCCACCGCGGCAAAGCACATGTGCCGTTTATCGAAGCCTGGTAAGCACCTCCACTAATTCTAGATTATTCTTTATGTGTTCCGAGAAGCACGTGGCGGTATTGCGGCTACGCTGCCCCCGAATCAGTCTTGATTTAAACGTGTGGGTGTTAACTATAGGCGTCCAATATGTCCCTTTATGAAGAGGAACAACGTAACCATAAAAGCCAGAGGAAACGAATTATTATCTAAATAGCCCGACTTTTCTTCCAGTGGTTCGTAGAATGCAAACCGATATGAAGATGAATCTAGTGGATGTGTTAAAGCATAGCGATCGGAAAGTTAAAAGGTTTGGTATGTAAAAGTTACATAAAAAGTCAGTTTCTGAGGAAATGGAGAGAAAGCGACAGGTGCAATATTCACTAGTGCAGTCTGTGAATCATCAAAGGAGAGAGGCCACAAAAAGGAGTTAAATATTTTTCAAATAAAAAGTCGTGCTAATGGTCAAACGGATTTGCGAAAGCAAGCAACGAGGATAAACAGAACCTTCACCAGCCTTTAAGCGCATGTGTATCCTGGGAACAGTAAAAAGAGAGTGGAAGGTAATGAAGAAGGAAGGTGCTTATGAACAAGAAAGAGAGGTGGCAGGTGTAAAATAGAAGGAAAGATGCTTAAAATCAAGTGAACAGCTTAACAGCAAAACGCATCGATAACCTTGAGTACGATCTAGATTATAGAATCAAGTTGGCTGCTGATGTTGCAAGAAGTGCCTCTTGATCAGAGGAGGAACGAATCAGTAAACTGATCAATCTCCAGATCTTATGGGTTTGGGGGCCCAATTACGTAGGCAATCAGGCGCAAAAACGATTTAATTTCTTCCTGAGGAAAATTATGGGATTCGTACTGGTATTTTTAAAAAATTCTATCTAAAAGACTCCATACGATTTTTACAAAAATCATTATAAACAACGCGAGATAATTGAACCGTTCGTTCAAGGAACCAGCAATGTACGCATGCTCGAAGAAAAAGCAGTGCGTCAGCTCGGTTTAGTCATTCAACGCTTTAAAATGGAAAGATACCGATAACAGTGAAATGGAGAAATTTCTCTGGGTGTCTGATGTGTGGATGGAATCTGGATGTGCCGTATGCCAAATCTTCAGTGCATATTGGTCGTAAACACCGCGTGATACTCAAATAACCTAAAAGAAGATTTTACTGCGCAAGCAAAACCGCTTCCAGGCCCTTTTAAAAACGTGGCATCTCACTGATAATGAGGAGGCAACAATGATTAAAAATGACCGACTCTACAAATTAATGTTCACCTCTAATAGAAAAACTGAAATCCAAGTTTTCAGTCACAAATAATTCCTGGGGGAATTTATTTGTCATGCTAAAATTTTGTGTACCTTTTTAAGGAAAATTAAAGTTCAAACAGTATATCGCCAACAAAAGATATAAATTTGGTATAAAACTTCGTTTTAAACTCTCTTGTTTACAAAATGGCTACTTATGCTGACTTGAGAGCGTACTGTGGCCAGGAAAATAACACAGATGAACATACAGTACCTACAAATGTTGTCCTAAAATTTAACAAAAGATTTGCTTGGAAAGGGTCGCACCTTATGCGTGGACAACCATTACACTAGCGCCGGAGTTGGCCCTAAGGAACCACGAAGCTGGATAAAAAACGTCATATCTTGGGAACCCTAAGAAGTAACAGAAAAAGGAAATCCCTTAAAGAAGTTATAGAAAAAAAAGCTTAAAAAAGGGGAAGTAATTTCAAGAGAAAGTAACACGGGACTATTCATAGAAAAGTGGAAGGACAAAAGAGACGTCCTTATTTTAAACACTAAATACAAGCCTGAAATGGTAACAATCAGCAAAAGATCCAGAGATAGAAAAGCCAAAATCGATTATCGAGTATAACAAACATAAAAGCTACATTGACATATCAGGTAAATAACACTTTTGAGTAATTATTATTTTAAGAGCAAAGTTTATTTCTTTGGAAACTATTTTAATTTTTGATGTTATAATTTTTTTTTTTCAGATCAAATGAAATCGAGAATTTTATACTTCTCTGAGACCCGCAGTGTAAAATGGTACCGAAAATTAGCCATTGAATTGGGTTATTGGAGCCAGTTTTTAGTAAACGCCTATTATCTTCATCAAAAAGTAACTAATGACAAGATTGTGAATTCACATAAGATTTAGAGAAGAAGTTATAAAAGGTACTATTTTAAAAAAATCTCGCTATAACAAAAATGTGTATAAGGATCAAAGAGAAGGATATTTTTTACATAAGAATGTAATATGATTGCAGCTGATCCGGCAAATCAAGCCTCAATTTTGCAGGACAATTGGCAGCGTTCCTGAAGTTGATGATAATGAGGCTGCAGACGGGTATGCAGGCTCTGGTCGCAGGCAGTTGGCCTGCAAACATAGGGGACATAGATGCCTCCAGAACTGGACAGCCGAGGTGGGGACAGCTATGGGAATTTTATATTACTTGGCTCCTGCCACAACCAACCGGGGACTTAAGAGGAATAAAATCTTTTAACTACAGTCAGCAGTAGCTGTAGTCAAAAGAGGAATAGTATCCCAGCAGTTCCTCACCAAAATAATACGCTGCAGAGCCAGCCAATAAGGACGTTAACTTAGATAGATTGGTTATCAAAGAAGTTTATGTTAACTATGGGAACCTAATCAAGGACGTAAACATCCAAGAAGTCTTTGCTAGATGGAATAATCAAATCCGCAAAGTGCTCTTAGACTAGGATTAACGGTCATGCAGGCTGCCGGATCAGGAATGACCGTATACTTCACGATTCGTGATGTCATAAGACGTCATAGAGACTTTAATTGGGCCAAGATTTCATTACTGCTACCTGCTGATTGGAACAATTTTATAACAGCAGTTGGACTCGTAGGTAACAACGAATACTACGGGTACAAAAAGAATCTAGGAGGAGCCAAAGGATCCCTATATAAGAACTTAGGATGGGTAGCAAAGGAATTGGCAGTTAAAGCAGATGGAAACAATGCTATCAACAGATATGCAGGTTGGCCTGGTCGTATTCCTAACATGGACCATATTGATAGAATGATTGATCAATACGTCAATAATTTTGGTTGCCTTTGCTTGATACTGAAGTATCTTCAGGAAGACTAAAAATTAACTAACTATTCACCTTTTTTGTAAAATAAACAATCAATACACCAGCAACCAGTTATCATACACTGGTGGCCAAAAGTAAATTGACAAATTTAATTTTTATTTTAATATAACAGCTAAAGACTCTAGAAGAAATGTTGTTCTTAGTGGTTCACAGAAATCCGCAGTACACATTCCACAAAACTCACTGCTACACATTTTGTTTATTTTTAGTTTATCTTAAGGAATTTATCAAATATAAACAAAAAATGCATATTTTCGGTCTGGTCAAAAGTAAATTGACATCCTCTTTTTAACTGAATTTTATTCAGTACGTTAGCTAAAATCTCAGGCAGTAGTTGACATTTTTAAGTTTTAATTATGCCTAGTGGTGTAGTGTTGTCCGTCGATATTAAGTCGCGAATTATTGCCGATTACAAAAAGGTCTTCGTCAAGCTAAAATCGCCCGTAAATACTCGCTTTTGAGGGCAACTCTTCACCAAATTATAAAGAAGTTTAACCTAAGAGGTCATGTTATGCCGATAAAAAATCCGGAAGACCGTGGAAAACTACCCCTAGAATAGACAACTTAATTTTAAGAAAAGCAAGGCAAGATTCATTTAGCACATCAAAAGAAATTAAAGAATTTTTAGATGAAGGAGGAGAGGCGTCGCCGAGTGCGCGTACTATTAGAAGAAGGCTGCAGGATAGTGAACTAAAGACGCGTCGTCCAGCCAAAAACCCTTGCTCAGTATAAAAAATGTACGGGCGCGTTTGAAATTCGCCAGGAAATACGGAAGTTGGACTGTAGATCAATGGAAAAACGTTATATTCAGCGACGAATCTAAGTTCAACATTATTAATTCTGATGGAAAAAGGTATGTTAGGCGTCCAGTGGGAAAAAGGCTAGATCCAAAGTACACCATAAGTACCGTAAAGCACGGAGGAGGTTCTGTGATGGTATGGGGATGTTTTAGTGGCCACGGAATGGGTCCTCTTCATCAAATTGAAGGTACAATGGATCGTTTTATGTACAGGGATATCCTTGGAAACATTATGACACCCTATGCAGATGAAGTGATGCCACTCAATCATTATTTCCAGCATGATAATGATCCCAAGCATGCTTCGAAGGTTGTTAAGGATTGGCTTAAAGCTGAAAAAATCAATGTTATTGAGTGGCCATCCCAGTCGCCCGACATGAACCCAATAGAGAACTTATGGGATTACCTGGATAGAAGAATAAGAGACAAAAAGTATAAAAACAGAGCAGATCTTTTTAAAGCATTGCAAGATGCTTGGGAATCAATTAACATGTCAATAATTAATAAGTTAATTGAGTCTATGCCCTGCAGATTGTCCGCGCTTGTAAAGAATAGAGGTTATGCTACACAATATTAATTAGGATAAGATATTTTACTTTTGTTGTTATTAGAAGGAAATAAAAATTTTGGTTTGTCAATTTACTTTTGACCACTCTTTAAATTTTTTATTTTTTTATTCTGTCTATGTATACTAACGATTATTTTTTCTCGGTAATTATATGTAATATGTATTACACTAGTAAAACTGTTTGCATAAAAAATAGTACTTGGGTATATGTTTGTTTTTAATAAAAAAACAACAGAATCAAATATTAAAATAAGTTTGTCAATTTACTTTTGGCCACCAGTGTATGTCACTATAACCAAACAAACATGTTTTGACATTTAATGTCAAAGTTTTCAGAATTTCCGAATATCCTAGAAAAACAGAAAAATATTGAATTTTAAAACCTAAATAATAGTAAGTTTTTATTTTTATTATTTTTATTCCATTTGTCTTGACAACGGTGGCAGATTTGCCACCGAAACGTCGATTTTTAATTATCTTTTTACTTGTTTAATTTTTTTTTTTGGTTTTTAGTACTTTTAATTTTATTTTGGCGTGTACCCAAATAAATACCACCTATTAAATGAATCCGCCAAACTACAGAACATATCTTCAATTCAGGTATGGGCCTTATATATGTTCTATTTTTAGAGATTTAGAAAATAAATATAAAAAATTAGGACATTATGAAAATAGCTTAACATTTTTACACAAATGTAGAGACAATAATATCATTCCAAAAGGTTTAAGACTTAAAGCACCATACACTAATCACAGAGTTAACAATATTTTAGAAAGAGCAAGTTTAGCTTTATTACGGGAAAGATTACAATTTCATAGACATAATAAAATTAATTTATTAAAAGAAATTGATAATTTAAAATCTATTTTGAAAAATCAAATTCATATTTTTGATTTTAATCATATATGTAATTGTGTTTATAATAGCTATTTAATACATTTTGAAACTCAAAAAACACACATAAAAATAAATTTAATATTTTAATTCAAGAAAAATTAAACTCTGAAGTATCTGGCATAAATAATAATGAAATAATTAATAAAACTGTAGTTAACTTAACTGAAAAAGAACTAACAAATGCTGAAAAACTTGTTCTTTCTAAAGGGCTAAATTTTGCAATTACACCCAAAACAGTTCCCAAGCTTGACATTATGTCGATATACTAATAACTTTAGTACACGAAAAAAGATCTTTATGGGATCAAAAAAGCAAACAATATCATAACAGAGAGTTAAACAAGAAATTATGGAAAGAAATAGCAGTTGAAATGAACTCTTCTTTTTTATTTTTAGATAAAAATTAGTTGTCAACCCATTTGCTTCTATTTTTTTCAGTAGAAAATATTTCACTAATGGTGAAGTTTCAAAAATATACAACTCTGATAATATATACTTCATATTCATATTATGGCCGTACTGTTAATAAACTGGTCCAGTGTAACCACACACCCAATCTTAAATTCGTAAGAATTGATTTGTATGAATTCGTGAGAACTAATTTTCGTACGAATTCTTATCCAATGTAACCGCAGCCTTAAAAAATGTCCTCAAAAGTTAAAAACCGAATTTAGGATTAATCTAAACATTGAATTAAAAATCTTTAGAGTGAAGGCTTTTCTATAAGACGAAAGTAATGAGAAACATTATGCTGATACTTGTATATTTAAGTCTAATAATTAACATCTAAAATATATTATTCTTCTGGGTAGGAGGCGCTGCTAGGCAATGTACTTTTCCGGTCATGGCCAAGAATATTTTATTTTTTAATTTAAATAAGAAACTTAGGACGCCTGAATATACCACATAATAAATATTTATATAAATCAATAATTAAAAAAATTGGCTGTAACATTTCCAGTGATAACTCTTTCAAAAAATTGTAATACATTTATTACTTTCATAAAAGCCGAAACTTTAATATACCTTTTGGTACTAAGAATAAGATAATAATTTCTTACGTAAAATGAAGTTCCTAACTAAAAAGCCAATTATGTGAAGATTTAAATTGTGTCATTTATACGACAGTTGCTGTTTCACTCTTATCGTGTAAAATGCATTTCCATTGCAATTTTTAGGTCATCATAACAGTTTTGGACTCTGGCCAAATGTTTAAACTTAAAGGCAAACTACGCGCGAGATTGTATAAATATTAAGATATCTATTGGCGGTTCCTATCACTGTTATAAATTTGTTAAATTATTTTTATGGTGTAAACATTTTGTTGCAATCAAAACTTGTTTTAAATATATATTTGTTTTAACTTTATCGTTTCGTTTACAGTTTATGATTTATGTGTAAATCATTAAGTAAAATATTATAGCTTTCTTTGATGTAACTGAAAATAACCCAGTAAATTTTATTGTCAGAAATGTTCACCATGGTTATTTATAAATTGATTACGAACACATTAAAGTAAGCAGTTCTACTGTTCGTGGAACCTGCTTTTTGTTAGGTTCTTTTTCTTTTTTTTTTTTACCTGCAAATTTTAATGTTTTATATTAATTAACTTTATGGACTATCTTAAGGTTAAAAAGAAATAACGCTTTCATACTACTTACATCGAGACTTACATCAACCAGTTACTAATAATACTACAAGAAGCAAAATATGTGCCTGTAAAATATATAACAAAACTGCAGGATGGCTTTAATAGCAACAAAATGTACAACAAGGAAAAACTTATCTTATACCTGCTCTGCTATAAGACTTTCCTCTTTTATTACCTTTACTTACTTTACGTAGATACGAAAACTATCGTAAATGGCTAAAATAAGGCCATTAATAAATTAAGAAACGACTGAACTGCAATTGCAAAAAAATTGAATTTTTAAACTTTAAAGTGTTTAGTTAGTAAAAAAGATTCACATAATCATCTTTCATTTGTCATACATAATAGGTTTCTTTTTATTTCCTGCATGCAGAATAAACTTTTACAGCTGTCTACTTCTCATTATTACAGGTAAATATTCTTACTCGTAGCTCCTATTTCAATTTGGTAAAAAGATAGTAGTGGCTGGAAACCAAGTCTGGGCTTTTGAGTAGATGAGATATCGAAATCCGCAACCATTCAGGCTAAACGTATATACGTAAATTATTTGTTGTATTATTATTAAATCGACGTTCTATTTTTCGGACTGGCAATAATTATTTTAGGTTATTAGGTGACTTATTGCTAAAAATCAAACCCCATTTGCCTAATACTATTTTCACACATTGTAGCAAATACAGTAAGGATATTAAAGCCCTCCCTTTTCCTTATATTCTGAATGGGACAAGATATCGATATAGGGTAAAATTTGGGTAAAAGGGTGCTACTTAAACTACTTTTTGGCATAAAAATAATTTTGGTAACGTGGCCTAGTGCCTGGAGGACACTAGCAACTTTTTTAATTGGATAGAATGGTCTTGTTGCACCTTGGTTTAAAGGCCCTTTAATTTTCTAATAAACAAAGTTAAAAAAATGGCTCAGACGTTTCAGACCGTTTAAAATTTGGGTTAAATATTGTTCCAACTGCGCGGTTTACATGGAATTGGTTTGTAAGTCTTGAATGGCTGGGCCGATTTTCAGCAACAAAGTGCCGTTAAATGGAGGATTAAAGGACCACTAAAACGAGGTGCTATATGACTGATCTTTCTATTTGAAAAAAATGCTGGTGCCCCCTTGGCAGTAGTACGTCCAAAGATATCTTCTCCCGTTCAAAAGATAAAGGGGCCTGGGGGACTTTTAATAACCTCAGTATATGTTATTAATTAGAAATAGGACTAAAATTTTTCTTTTAGTTAACCACTCTATGCTCTATTTATTATTAGGGGGTATTGTATCTAAACTCTGTCCTAGTTACATATGCAAAATTTTATGAGGCTGAAACTAGCGGCCAGCGGCCGCGGCACATCGACGAGCTTAATGCCACGACTATACACTAAAACACCATTAGTTTACAAATATTTTATTGGTTGTAAAATTGTTACTAATTATTATTTTTGTTTAATTTTTGGCCTGGGAGATCTTAGTGATGCTCTGAACCTAAAAATGTCGTCAAAATAATTTGTGTGTCAAAAGGTTACGCCAGCGGCCAGATATAAACAATTTTTAAACAATTTGTTATAAAATTGTTATTAATTATTATTTTTGGATAATTTTTGGATTGGAAAGTCCCATTAATGCCCTTAACCCAAAACTGTTGTCAAAATAATTTGTGTGTCAAAGGTTCCGCCAGCGGTCAGATATAAACAATTCTTAATTAAACAATTTGTTATAAAATTGTTATTAATTATTATTTTTATTTAATTTTTGGATTGGAAGGTCTCAGTGATGCCCTGAACTCAGAACTGTGGTCAAAATAATTTGTGTGTAAAAGGTTCCGCCAGCGGCCAGATATAAACAATTTTTAAACAATTTGTTATAAAATTGTTATTAATTATTATTTTTGTTTAATTTTTGAATTGGAAGGTCCCTGTGATGCCCTGAACCCAAAACTGTCTTCAAAATAATTTGTGTGTCAAAGGTCCCGCCAGCGGCCAGATATAAACAATTTTTAAACAATTTGTTTAAAATTGTTATTAATTATTATTTTTCTTTAATTTTTTGGTTGAAAGGTCCTAGTAATGCCCTGAACCCAAAACTGTCGTCAAAATAATTTGTGTGTCAAAGGTTCCGCCAGCGGCCAGATATAAACAATTTTTAAACAATTTGTTTAAAATTGTTATTAATTATTATTTTGGTTTAATTTTTTGGATTGAAGGGTCCCAGTGATGCCCTGAACCCAAAACTGTCGTCAAAATAATTTGTGTGTAAAAGGTTCCGCCAGCGGCCAGATATAAACAATTTTTAAACAATTTGTTATAAAATTGTTATTAATTATTATTTTTGTTTAATTTTTGAATTAGAAGGTCCCCGTGATGCCTTGAACCCAAAACTGTCTTCAAAATAATTTGTGTGTCAAAGGTTCCGCCAGCGGCCAGATATAAACAATTTTTAAACAATTTGTTATAAAATTGTTATTAATTATTATTTTTGTTTAATTTTTTGGATTGGAAGGTCCCAGTGATGCCCTGAACCCAAAACTGTCGTCAAAATAATTTGTGTGTCAAAGGTTCCGCCAGCGTGCCAGATATAAACAATTTTTAAACAATTTGTTTAAAATTGTTATTAATTATTATTTTGGTTTAATTTTGGATTGAAGGGTCCCAGTGATGCCCTGAACCCAAAACTGTCGTCAAAATAATTTGTGTGTCAAAGGTTCCGCCAGCGGCCAGATATAAACAATGTTTAAACAATTTTGTTATAAAATTGTTATTAATTATTATTTTTGTTTAATTTTTTGCGCTAGAAGGTCCCCGTGATGCCCTGAACTCCAAAACGAGTCGTCAAAATAATTTGTGTGTCAAAGGTTCCGCCAGCGGCCATGGCCGCTGGCGGAACATTTGACACACAAATTATTTTGACGACAGTTTTGGGTTCAGGGCATTACTAGGACCTTTCAACCAAAAATAAAAACAAAAATAATAAATAATAACAATTTTAAACAAATTGTTTAAAAAATTGTTTATAGCTGGCGGAACCTTTGACACACAAATTATTTTGAAGACAGTTTTGGTTCAAGGCATCACGGGGACCTTCCAATTCAAAAATTAAACAAAAATAATAATTAATAACAATTTTATAACAAATTGTTTAAAAATTGTTTATTATCTGGCCGCTGGCGGGAACCTTTGACACACAAATTATTTTGACGACAGTTTTGGGTTCAGGGCATTACTAGGACCTTTCAGACCAAAAAATTAAAGAAAAATAATAATTAATAACAATTTTAAACAAATTGTTTAAAAATTGTTTATAATCTGGCCGCTGGCGGAACCTTTGACACACAAATTATTTTGAAGACAGTTTTGGGTTCAAGGCATCACGGGGACCTTCCAATTCAAAAATTAAACAAAAATAATAATTAATAACAATTTTATAACAAATTGTTTAAAAATTGTTTATATCTGGCCGCTGGCGGAACCTTTTACACACAAATTATTTTGACCACAGTTCTGAGTTCAGGGCATCACTGAGACCTTCCAATCCAAAAATTAAATAAAAATAATAATTAATAACAATTTTATAACAAATTGTTTAATTAAGAATTGTTTATATCTGGCCGCTGGCGGAACCTTTGACACACAAATTATTTTGACAACAGTTTTGGGTTAAGGGCATCACTGGGACCTTCCAATCCAAAAATTATACAAAAATAATAATTAATAACAATTTTATAACAAATTGTTTAAAAATTGTTTATATCTGGCCGCTGGCGTAACCTTTTGACACACAAATTATTTTGACGACATTTTTAGGTTCAGAGCATCACTAAGATCTCCCAGGCCAAAAATTAAACAAAAATAATAATTAGTAACAATTTTACAAGCAATAAAATATTTGTAAACTAATGGTGTTTTAGTGTATAGTCGTGGCATTAAGCTCGTCGATGTGCTCGCGGCCGCTGGCTGCTAGTTTCAGCCTCATGTGAAATATTTAAATAAGCATAAAATAATTAACCCCAGTCAGTATGGTTTCACAACTGGCAAATCTACCATTCAGGCAGTTTCTGAAGTGATTAGTAATGCGGTTGGAGGCTTTGAGGAGGGAAAACTTACGGGAGTGACACTGTGTGACCTCAGCAAGGCCTTCGATTGTGTCGATCATGAAAGATTGCTTAATAAGATGGAAAACTACTACGGGTTTAGGGGTGTTGTGCTTGATCTCTTTAGATCATATCTCTCAGACCGAACTCAGTATGTCGAACAGGAGAATGATGTGTCTACTATTACAAGGGTGAAATATGGAGTACCGCAGGGATCAATCTTAGGACCCATCCTGTTTAACTTGTACATTAATGATCTATACTATCATCTTATGCCACATCGATGTCTGCTGTATGCTGACGATACAAGTTTGATCACGCTCAGCTGGCGATGCCCAGATGCTACAGAATAGCATGTCTTCTCTTGAGCAAAAGACGAAGAGTTGGTTTGATTTAAATAAGCTAAGTATGAACAGGGAAAAAACTCAAAGAATTCTCATTTCAAGCAATCCAAGGTGCACTTCGGGTGATTGTGTCAAATTATTGGGCATAACATTGGATGATGGCCTTTCAAATTCAAATTCAAAATATTCTTTATTGTCCTAAGAAAATAAATAGTTCTTGTTGACAAAAAGAAAAAATCTAATAATTAAAATATTTACAAGTAAAACACACAAAAACACATAATTCATAAACTTTTAAGAATCACACAAAAAAAATATTCTAAATACATACAAAAAAAAATATATATACAAAAATACACAAACATTTTAAAATTCAAAACTGTCAGAAAAATATTCACTTACATCATAATAAATCTTGCCCAACAGTAGGTTTTTAAGTTGGTTCCTAAATTTTTATAATTTGGTAGAGATTTAATGTACAAAGGTAAGTGATTGAACATTTTTTGGAATTGTACAGAAGAGAATTGCGCACCAATGTACTAGAGGGTATTGGTAACACCAGATTATGACAGTTTCTAGTGTTATATAGCGTCTCCTCTCTTCTATATTCTTCCCGTCTTTTAAAAACTAAACAAACAGACTCCAGAATATACAAACATGGTAAAGTTAATATTTTATGTCTGCTAAAAAGTGGCTTGCATGACTCTCTAGGACTAGCATTGCACATGTATCTAACAGCCCTCTTTTGAATTAAAAATATTGAAGTAAAGAGAGTTTTAGAGCAACTACCCCAAAAGGGCAAACCATACCTTAAATGAGACTCCACAAGAGCAAAATATACCTGCTTAGAAACCGATAACCCCAGTTCCCTAAAAGTCATGCGAATGGCATAGCAACCCTGGTTAGCCTCCCTGCCAAATTCTCAATATGGCTCTCAAACTTTAGATTATTATCTAACGTAATACCCAAAAACCTTGCGCTAGTTTTACTCTCTATTAGCTGATCACCCAAATAAACATCACTCAAAGTGCAGTTAAAGTGTAAAACGTTTGTTTTAGATATATTAAATGAGAGAAAGTTACAGTCGCACCACTCTTTAATGATCTTAATATCATTGGAAATCGATTTTTGCAGTCTCTCTGTGTCTGTGTCATGCCAAAATATAGAGGTATCATCGGCAAACAAAGTTAATGAGCCACTTATATTAGTTTTTGTTATATCGGGGACATGTCGATCAGGTGTGTCGCAGGCTTTCGTCGTCTCTTTTTCTTCTGAGGAGGCTGAGGAGGTTTGTAAGCACCGAATGCCTGATGAGTTCATACTTTGCTTTTTTACTCCCACATATCCTATGGAACTCTCCTATGGGGAAATAGTAGCCAAGCACTTAGAGTGTTTATTTTACAAAAGAAAGCTGTTCGCATATTGGCCAATGTGGGTTTTAGAGATCATTGTCGACCATTATTCATTCGTCTAAAACTACTGACAGTCCCTTCCATCTATATTTTTCAGAGCCTACTTGAGATTCACAAGAAAAAGCATATACTTGAGCAGAATTCAGATGTACATAATTATAATACTAGAAGTGCAGATCACCTGCGATTGCAGAGGTTGAAATTGCAGAAGTCAATGAACAATTCTCTTAATGTTAAACTATACAATAAACTTAATTCAGATACAAAAAACCTGCCTATGAAAAAATTTGAATTCACTATCAAACAGTATTTGATACAACACGCCTTTTATAGCGTTGAGGAATACATGACAACACCACTAAACATTTAATTTATGATTTTATTATATAACTGTCAAGTTGGTTTAAAGTGTGTTATTGTTACTATTGTCATTATCTTTAGTGTATTATTACGGAAATACTTTGTTTTCTATGTAAATTGTTCTTGTTTATATTATTATTTTGACTTATTTTTATTCAAATGACTTATGTAAAACCTTTGGTTAATACAATAAAGATTTATTCTATTCTATTCTATTGATCAACAAACAAAAATAAAAGTGGGAGACACGTTGGACACCTATGAAGATCTAAAAAATAATTTAAGTTGTCCCATAGCTACACGGTTACAAATGTTGACATGTAAGCCACAGGATCTGAGTTTAAATTCCAGATAGGTAACTTAATTTTCCACTTTTTAGGAAATTAAAGTTATAACTAATTGTGGACTTTTATGCTGATTACGTCCTGATAAGTTATTCCTTCTGCCTTTCCTGCCTGACAATATTTTTTAAAGTGTCTTTTTAATAATAGACCTTTGATAAAGTGGCAATTCCGAATAAGAAAAAACTTCATATGTAAGTATTAGTTTTAAAACTAAGAGCTAATAAACATTTTTAAAAAATTATTGATTTTTATAGTTGGTAACTTTTATATAAATTTATAAAAAAATTGGTGCATCAAAACATATTTTAGCATACAAAAAAAAAATTACCAGTATAATCCATGAAGGGTTTAAAGTATATATTTTTAAGAAAAAAATGGTACACCAGTGCATTTTTCAAAAATAAAAATAATTTTAAACATTATCATTTAATTTGGAACAAATTTAATATAAACAAAACAAAATTAAGAGAGTTTGCTATTTTGTCACTTTAATGACCATAAGAAGAATATAGGAATAAAATGTTAACAAATAATAACTTCTGAGACAATTACCAAATATTCAAATGGACAAAATCCTTACATTTCATTCAGTTTAATGCAGTCTTACTTGAAGAAATAGGTCATGTTAAAAACACTCTGCATCACGCAAGTTATTAAAATTTTGTATTGAAATATGTTTTTTAAAGTATATTTTGGATATTTTACTTTTTATTATTTATAGGGTTTAATATTGCCATATTGTTATTAAGTTTTTGTATTGTAAAAATTACAAAGTTTTAATGTGATCAATTAGAGGCTATGTGAGGGTATGCCGATGTTGCAGAAATACAGTATTGTTTTTATTTTTAAAGGTACCTACTCAAGAGGACTGTAGAAATGTCTTTATCAAAAGAAAGTGTGAATCAAGTTAATTTTTCTATATTTTAATAAGTTTGTTTTTTGCTTAGATTTTTTTACGTTCCTAAAGAAAGTTTAAAAAATAAAAGGTGATTTTTGAATATATTTGCTTTTTTATACTCTACCCTCAAATCTCGGGATTATCCTGGAATCTCAGGATTGTCTGAGCGCAGTCTCAAAATCCCAGGATTGAAAAATAGGCTCGATTATATCCTCTAAATTTAATAATATTGAAATTATGATTTAAAAAAAAACAAATCAATTATAAGGTAAATAAAAATAGTAACAGTTTTCATTAGCCTGGCAACTATAAAAACACAATTAAAAGCACATATCTTAAGCCAACTGGAGTATTACAGACGACACATTTTGCAATACATTTACAGGCTTCTTTTTAGTTCACGAAACAATATTAGCATGTAAAATGCGACTTTTATTATTCAAATTAGACTTTTCATATGGGCGTAAAAAATCAAAACGTATTTTGCTTATTCTAGGTCTGTAGTACTATAAAGATTGACTAGTCAGTCTAAGCTACATTACAAAAAAATGCTTACCTTACTGGTAAGTACCACATATTTACAATGACGATAAAAATGTGGATCACCACATATACCACATTTTAAAACGTTTTTTCTATCATCGTTTTTGTTGGAAAGTTCAAGAAGTTCCATGATTTTATTTGTATATAAATTTCCCTAACATAACCTAAAAACTAAAGTGTTCAAAGACCTGAAGACGCGGTCCTGTTAAAAACAACTTAAATCTATGTTTTGTATGTTTCATATAGTTTCGATTTGCCGAATTGGTAACTACCTAAATTTAGTTCATATTAAGCCGGCTGTCCATGAGAGCGGTTTTTCACTGCGACGATAAATTCAGCGTTGTGGATTGGTTAGTGCAAATTTAAAATGCTTTTCCCGCCAATCACAACGCTGAATTATCATCCGCGAGCGAAAACCGTCTCATGAACAGCAGCCTTTAGCTGTGAAAAAAACTCCGGGCGTTTATTTTTGGAAGCATTCCTTGGGAACTTATTTTAATGCTCCCGGAGCATTAGTTGATATCAAAAATAATGTTGTTTATGTTAGCAATGTGACAGTTAGTTTGGCACCATCGTCCATAAATCGTTTAAAAGAAAAATATTTAAGGTTTTGAAATCTCGTAAGTAACAGAGTATTTAAATGTGGTATGATTTTAAACCATTTTCAGTTCAAATAAAGAAAAGCTGACTTTGCTCCTAGAGCAATAAAGTTTGCTCAAGGAGCAATTGAATGCTCCCGGCGGAAACTTATCACTAGTTCATATCACAAAATACAAAAAGGTTAGAGAAATGTTAAATTCGTGTATTCCGTTCGGAAGCAAACGCTGCTTTGGCAACCTAAGGGATATTTTTCTGATTCTTCTGTCTTACAGCTGCTAACAAGCTTGTCTAACAGCTGACGTCATTATAATGTGAATTGAAAAATAAAAGCGCTTACCGCCAATGACAAATGACATAAAAAATAATATTGATATAACCTTTAAAATGGCAACTCCAGTTTTAAAACAAAAATGCCCAATATCACATGGATTCCCACACATACTATTGTTATTGTTATTAGTATACATTTAGTCAATTTTGTTTGACTTTTAACCTTAAATTTGGCTATATTTCCCTTCCTTGTTTTTTCATCCTGTTAGACAGTGGTTAGACATCTCCCGACGCCGCTAACAACCGCTGTGAGCTGCTGTAAGTCTCACGTCATTGATTTGTCAAAAAAATGAAAGTGCTTACAGCTGCTGTAAGCAGCTAACAAAGAAAATATCCATCTAGCAATTTCAGGTGGGCCAATAAAATCTCACCCTGTTGTATCGACAGGTAGATTCAATATGGCTGCCTTTTATTTTTATTTCAAAAATATTTTTTACATTTTCTAACACCATTTTATTTACAGGTAATCCAAACTGCGCTAAATAAAATAGATAAATTAGTATGTATTAAAAATAATTAAAAAAAAAGTGCCATTATAATTTTCAGATTACCCGCAAATAAAATAGATATTAGAAAATGTAAATTTAGGTGGTTTTGAATAAATAAATGATCTAATTAAAAAAAAAACAGTGTTTTATTTTTATGGAAAAACATTTTAAGTACAATACACAATAAAATACGTGACAAGATAAATATAATTGAAGATATGTTCTGTAGTTTGGCGGATTCATTTAATGGATGGTATTTATTTGGGTACACGCCAAAAATAAAATTAAAAGTACTAAAAACCAAAAAAAAATTTAAACAAGTAAAAACATAATTAAAAATCGACGTTTCGGTGGCAAATCTGCCACCGTTGTCAAGACAAATTGAATAAAAATAATAAAAATAAAAACTTACTATTATTTATGTTTTAAAATTCAAAATTTTTATGTTTTTCTAGGATATTCTGAAAATTTTTGACATTAAATGTCAAAACATGTTTGTTTGGTTATAGTGTCATATATGACATATAGTGACATAGATAACTGGTTGCTGGTGTATTGATTGTTTATTTTACAAAAAAGGTGAATAGTTAGTTAATTTTTAGTCTTCCTGAAGATACTTTAGTATCAAGCAAAGGCAACCAAGTGTTATTTAAATTAACTGAAATTGATGCTACACAATTATCTTTATTTAATAATATATACGCACTTTCTTTGATTTTGCGTTTTTTAGAACAAGTTTCCTTTGCTAAAATGCTCGAAGAATCCCATTTTATTCTATGATTCTTATCAAATGCGTGTTGGCAGATTTATGATTTATGAAATTCTGTGTTTTTAATGTATGATCTGTGTTCTTTTATGCGTTTGGCTAATGGTCTACAAGTTTCACTTATTTAAAACTTATTGCATTCGCAAGGTATTTTATAAATGACATTTTTGTATTTTCATTTAAGTTGTATGGTTTTGTTTTTGTTAATTGAGATCTGATTGTGTTTTGTGTTTTAAAGATTGTGCGAATATTAAATTTATGCCCTATTCGTTGAATTTTATTTGATAGTCCGGGAATGTATGGTAAAAATAAATTTGTAATAGGTCTATTTTGATTTTGTGTAATAAATTTTGTAGAAAATTATCAATATAAACCTTTAGTTTGGTGGAGATATATAGATGACATTTTTTCTATATACCAACATGACGAACACTGTTTAAATAATTTTTAACACACATTAATACACAAGAACCAACAATTAAGTTTACGTTAGAAAAAGAAAACAACTCACAACTACCATTTCTTGACATTTTAATAAAAAAAGATTTAAACAATTTTGAAACAAAAATCTACAGAAAACCTACACATACAAATAGATACTTAAATTTTAACTCAAATCACCCAATAATGGTTAAAAAGGGAGTTGTAAAAAGTCTATTTGATAGAATTAAAGTCATTTGTTCTAATCAAAATATAAATATTGAAAAAGATTATTTAAAAAATATTTGAATTCAAAATAATTATCCTCTTGATTTTATAAATAATTGTTTCCTTGAATTTGAAACTCCAGTTATAAGACAAAATCAAAATAGACCTATTACAAATTTATTTTTACCATACATTCCCGGACTAACAAATAAAATTCAACGAATAGGGCATAAATTTAATATTCGCACAATCTTTAAAACACAAAACACAATCAGATCTCAATTAACAAAAACAAAACCATACAACTTAAATGAAAATACAAAAATGTCATTTATAAAATACCTTGCGAATGCAATAAGTTTTATATAAGTGAAACTTGTAGACCATTAGCCAAACGCATAAAAGAACACAGATCATACATTAAAAACACAGAATTTCATAAATCAAAAATCTGCCAACACGCATTTGATAACAATCATAGAATAAACTGGGATGCTTCGAGCATTTTAGCAAAGGAAACTTGTTCTAAAAAACGCAAAATCAAAGAAAGTGCGTATATATTATTAAATAAAGATAATTGTGTAGCATCAATTTCAATTAATTTAAATAACACTTGGTTGCCTTTGCTTGATACTGAAGTATCTTCAGGAAGACTAAAAAATTAACTAACTATTCACCTTTTTTGTAAAATAAACAATCAATACACCAGCAACCAGTTATCTATGTCACTATAACACTATAACCAAACAAACATGTTTTGACATTTAAGGCGAATTTCTTATTGTCAACGGTTCAAAACATTTTAAAAACATAAAATGAAATGGCAATATAAATATAAGAGTTAGATAGAGATAGGTATTCAAATGTTTTTAAAATGTTTTGAACCGTTGATAATAAAAAATTCGCCTTTAATGTCAAAGTTTTCAGAATATCCTAGAAAAACATAAAAATTTTGAATTTTAAAACATAAATAATAGTAAGTTTTTATTTTTATTATTTTTATTCAATTTGTCTTGACAACGGTGGCAGATTTGCCACCGAAACGTCGATTTTTAATTATCTTTTTACTTGTTTAAATTTTTTTTTGTTTTTTTAGTACTTTTAATTTTATTTTGGCGTGTACCCAAATAAATACCATCCATTAAGATAAATATATTTATTTTAAAATTAATTAAATAATTATATAAACAGCATTAATTATATTTTCAAACAGTCTATCTTCAGTAAAGATGCAAAGAACTACTATCTATTATTCGTAAGGAATCTAAAAAAATATATATTAATGTATAATTTGGGCCATCCATAATTCATTTGTCGGCATATTTTTTGAAGAAAGACTAGGCAGGAGCGGACTCAAAATGTTTTAAATTTTTCTTTAAATAAATTAGTTTGTTTATTTTGCCATTTTTATTTTATTTTGTGAGGTAGTTAAAATATTGGAGAACAAAGTTAAACCAACCACCTTTTTATTCAGCAATTTTTCCCAAATGTTCAAGAATGAGATGACAGAGACATATATAATCGAAAATTGGCAAAACAAAATATACGATTTTGTTCAAATTTAACAGTGATATTAAGGGGCAGTAAGAGGCTGACTTAGCTAACTAGATTAAAATTATTATACCCAGTGGCGTCCCGGAAGACAACCTAACCAATATTTTTGACAAAAAATTATGTATCTCTCTTTGTGCGAGAAAAAATAAAAGCAGTTTATTGCATGTTTTTGATTATTAAGTTACACAACAGTCGTCTTTGAATTTTTTCTCACAGATTAAAACTAATTTTGATAAAACAACATAAAATACTTAATTGCATAACGTTATTTACTATTGCAAGGTTTTACAGTGGCGTTGCATTTGGTAACGCTAGAAATAAAAAATCGAACAGAAAAACCTATTTTCAAATCTACACTTAAAATTTTATCTCAATAAAAACATTTAAACAATAAATAACACCAGACTTATAATAGTTGCTGAAAATGCCCTCCTCCAACCTCAATGAAAATGATTAGTATAGTAAATAAAGATTTAAAATAATATTAAAACCACGATTTAAATTAATTTGAAAAACTTACCGACTAATTATTTGGGTCACTAACAATCTAGTTCTTCTAAAGATTCATCAAGTTCGTTGTCGGAATCGTTTTCTAAATTAATTATAAACTGACCCCCCCATTTTAACACAATTTGGCTTAATTGTCGATATTCGTTCTCGCACTTAATGGTTTTTTTAATAGAGTTTTCCCAGTTAAATTTTTGAAATGTTAGACACTTCTTGTTTAATTAGCTCAACAACTGTTTTGTCAAATTTTGGAAAAGAATTTGCGCGACGAATTCTTTTTTAATTGGCCCCATATTAGTTCTATTGGGTTGAAAATGCAAAAGTAAGGAGGTAATCTTAAAACCGTATGACCATTTTCTTCAGCTATTTAGTCAACAAAAAATGTCTTGTTCCATTTCTTAACTTTAAGAACTTCCAATAACTCTTTTTTGTATAATGTTCTTCAAAATATAAATCATTTGTAATTAAAAATGATTGAATTTCCTGTTTAGTAGAAGAATTATTTGGAATCTTATAAAGTTGCCTGGAATGATATGCGGCGTTATCCATAACGATCACGCTATTTGGTCTTAAATTTGGAAGTAGCGTATATTGGAATCCATTCTTCAAAAATATCCGACTGCATATTTTTGTGGTAGTCGACATTACAATCTTCAATTTTTTTCCACATAATTTCAATGCATTTTCAACCCATCCGTCACTTGAACCACAATGAAGAATTACTATACGTGACCCTCTGTTAGGTGGTACCCCTTTTAAATGGCAACGGCTAGAGCTGTCTGTCCATCCTTTTTTGGCAGTATCATGTGTATCATACCACGTTTCGTCCAAATAGTATATGGGTCGGTTTTGGCATCTGTATTCTTTAATTTTTTCTAAATACTCGATTCGCCATTGAACTATTCTTCTGCTCTCCATGACAGATGCTCTTTGTCTACAACCTTAAATTTAAAACCAATTTTCTTTAGCCATCGACGTAAAGTCGTTTGGGGACAAGGCTTTTCCATCTGAACAAGGCTTTTATAAATTATTTCAATTGTTGGTAAAGTGTTTTGTTTATATTTCTCGTAAACTATATTTCTTAATAGCTTAGCAGTAGCAGCATCAAGACTTTTTAATTTACCTGCGTCAGTCCTTTGTTTTCTTTTTGTATTCCACATCTAATAATTTGGCACATTGTTGAATATGGAACTTCAGTTAACTAGGCGGCCTTTTTAATTAAACTTCCCTTGTTTTTATGGCTAGGATCTTTTTTAAAATTATTGTACACATTAAGACAAATTTTCTTTGCTTGTTCATTAAGAAAAAAATGTTTTTTCCTTAAAGGTACCGATTCGCAAGATTCTTTACCGGAGAGTGTACTAATATCACTCTGAGAATCAATATCATTGTTTTGAATCTCTTAAGTCGGGGGCTCCTATGGTCTCCACAATGGATAATTTTGATTTTCCCAAGGGCGAAACATATTGCTTTAATAATAAATACAATGTTTTAAAAGTCACAGTTCACTTAGCCACAATGTACAACTGTTAAGTGTAAATAGAAATAAAAAAATAAATTTACAAAAGAGTTCAACAAATTAACACAATTAAACAAAACAACTAATTAAATATTTAAAAATCTATGACTTGAACGACTACATTAAACACTGATTTACGCACAATCGAGATTTGCGTCTGCACAAACGCGAGTCCGACTCAGCAATTCAGAAGGAACGCCCGTGGCAAAAAAACATTTTCGATACTTTACCTAGCCTAAAGCTCTGACCGTCTCCCATCTCTTTTTTAACAGAGCTAGTAAATAAAGACAGATACTGACCGCGTACTCTTGCCGCCACAAACGAATCCCTTAACGACAGGTGCCTACTGTGCTATCGCGTGTTAGCCTCTATTAGTCCGGGTAAATATGTTTAAAATATAATATTGACAATTATTGACTGTTGCCTAATATCATGTTTTTCAGTTCTTTTGGTAAAGCAGGCAGTTTCTTCGTAAAATAATTTATAGTTAAGTAGATTTTTAATCATTTCTTAAAGTATTTATAGCAAAACAACGTAGTTTAATTATTTGCATAATAAAACCCAATACATCTGGACTAATCTGCGGCTCTTTTGAAGAATGTAAACAAATGAAATATTAGTGGTGTTTTCTTTACTTAATATTATTTATTTAATATAGTTAAATTTAAATATTCAGACAACTGAAACAATTTGACAGAGTAACGAAAAGTAGCATAATATTATGTTACTACCAATATTATCAAGATCAAGGCTACGATTCTGTAACTAACAAAGGGAAAGAGAAAAAGATTTATATGTCCACAGTGTCACTTTAAACCAATTGTAACTCGTCTTTCTGACTGTAGTGACAGATAAATCACTTTCTCTTTCCTTATTATTTTATAGAATCTGGGCTCAAGTTACTTTTTGTTCCATCCTTATGTGTACCTTAATTTTCTACGTAATCTACTATTTCAATTTCATTCTGGGAAAAGCAAACTGGCAATCTACCCTAAAATGAAAAAAAAACAGTCTCTTTCCACATTAGAGTACACTTTTAAAAATAAATACAATATTAATTTATGATAATATAATTCTTTGTGTATCTAATAGCCTACACAATTTTTTAAGGCTATAGAAAATATGCATCTTTACTGTAATTTTTGTAAAATGCAATATTTTGTTGCCACATATTCAAGAATTTAAAATATACATAATAGAAAATGTACACAGAAAGGGTAACGATATACAAAATAAGGATTTTTACAAGTCAGAAAGTGTTACTGCATCAGTAGTACTCAACCTAAAACAAATAAAAATATGAAAAAATAAAAAATATGTAGTGCACACATCATAAACGATTTTACAATTAAAACTACATAGTAACCTGGCATTAAAATTCAAAAATCTACAAAAAATACAATATACCAGTTTAACACCAGTTTACCAATGTTTACGTATAATATTATAAAATACAAGATATAAGTTTGCCAATATATACTACAGGAAAGGTGCTATTCTAATTCTAAAAATTTTAAAACTACATGCGCAAACCTTAACGTACATAGATATAATATATACAAAATAGTACCTACTTTCTACCTATTATACAGAATAAATCTCTTAAATATTTATATGAATTTCAACTTTGATGACGAATATCCCAAGATCGAAACGTTCCCGAAAAAAATTCTTTCAGATTCATGATCAGTGCCCCAAAACCTCCGTATACCAAATTTGATCAAAATTGGAGTTACTCCCACTTTCTAGACAATTACCTTAACTTTATTAAGAGAATCACGTTACAAGACTTACTTATTATATACAGGGTGGCCCACCATATTCGACAGGGTCTGTAGCTGGATAACCATGGGGTTTTTAAAAAAAAGTAAATACTGGAACATATACAGGTCGGATAAAACCACAGTATAATATTATTTTTAGTCTATACAGGTTGTCTCAAAAAAGTGTGACGTATCAAAGTTATATTTTTTAAATAAAACACCCTATATTTCATGACGGTTTTAGATTCTACTTTAAAAAATATCCCAAGTTTGTTTATAGTACTAAGTGTCTAATTTTATTCGTTTTTGTGATATTTGATTTTTAAAAAAATGCCGAGGTAAAATTAAATTAATTTTACTTAACACTTTTAACACTTTAAACTTTAAGAATGTGTAACAAGATTAGAAAAAGTCTGCCATATCATACTTTGGTCAAATCAAGATCAAATATTGTACAGGGTGAACAAAAAAAAATCAATTTTTGAGAAAATCAAATAGCCATATCTCTCTTATTTTAAATGGAACACCCTGTATTTTTACGTCACATGATGACAAATAAAATACTTTTTCAAATGGTGTATAGGTTGCCTATACCTATCTTTTGTGCTTTTTAGTAAAATCTGTTTTTACAAATTTTTAGACCAAATGTTTATTTAAATTAAAGTTAGCTGTGACATAGCCGCCATTAATGTTTTCAAATAACAACGACCATTTATTTTATTACTAGTGTTTTAGTCAGTTTAAAAGAAACAATGATTTTAAATAAAAACCCTTCTTCTACAACAACAAGATGATATACGACTGGTAGGATGTGAAAAAAATGGTTTACTTTAGTCTAGAGTTAATCCTGAAAAATATTCCAGGAGAAACCATCTGATAACCTTAATAGTTGTTTTATAAAATTTGACACAGTGATTATGGATAATGGAAGAAACGAGTTATAGGTCGCAGAATGTCGTCATAACTGACCAGAGGCGTTATTAGGATTGTTTAAAAACACAAGTTTTATCATTACCACATTCAGCTGAAATAAGTGTTATTGGAAGTAGCATTATAGGCAACTAATTAATTTTTTCTGTGAATTTTAAAAATAGTGGCAGATAGCCACAAAATCTTTTAATTTTTGTGCCTTTTTCCAACAAATTTACATTTTCAATAACGGCCCAGTAAATAGGCATAGCTATATCACAGCCTACTTACATTTAAATAGAATAGATGGAATAAAAATATGGTAAAACGGAATTTACTTAAAAAGTATAAAGATAGGTATAGGCAACCTATACACCATTTGAAAAAGAGCATTTGGTTTGTCATCATGTGGTGTAAAATACAGGGGTGTTCCATTTAAAATAGGAGGGTGTTGCAATTTGACTTTCTAAAAAAATTGAAATTATTTTTTGATCACCCTGTATAATCTATGATCTCGATATAACCTAAGTATGATAAGGCAGACTTTTCATAATCTTGTAACAAATTTTAAAGTTTAAGGAGTTTATATTGTTAAAATAAAATTAATTTAATTGCACCCATGCATTTTGAAAAAATCAAGTATCACAAAAACGAATAAAATTAGACACTTGGTACTATCAACAAACTTAAATT
>JACEGR010009631.1:0-24985 GCA_014170235.1 Listronotus bonariensis
AAAAGGCACTTTTCTTCAGTATCGATTAAGTAAAGCGTTTTCAAGAAAAACAATTTTTTGATTAAATAGGATTGTATTTAATAATTTTTTTTTGTTGGTTCGGTATAGGCTTCCTCTTATTTTCTGCATTATCTACTTTTAATTATTATTGAAGATTATGGGACCCTCCACAATGCTGCAACATTTATTTTTAGTGTCGTAAAAAAAATTAAAAAAAGATAATATTAATAAAAGATATCATTTTAAGAAGTCCTAAATTGTGTTTATCAAGGATATTTAAGAAAATTTTTAGTGGCGACCTTTAGGGGCACATATCTCTGTAAAGAGGGACTTTAGGAAACTATTTTATAGCAACTTATCACATTATTTTCATGTGTTCTATACGAATCCGAGAAACTTTCCATATATTCTTGGACACCCTGTATGTAATGATTATACTTTCTCATTTATTGTAAGCTAAAACACAAAACGGCGTCTTAAATTCCTATTAATTACTTTTAATAACCCAATGTACAAATATGACGCTTTCTATTTAGAAAATGACAGGAAAATAGCCTCTCCATTAAATTAAGAATAATAATTTTTTATTCTACCCCTCTTGTTACTATGGCGTTGGTTTGAATATGCATCAAAAGTTTAATATCCCTATTTGTACAATTATTTAATGTTAAATATATTTTATAAACAAAATAAATATATTTCCTAATGAAACTATACTTGTCCAAGTTACATACGCAAAATTTTAAACCGTGATCAACGTAATATCGCGTTTTCTGTACAGTTATTTTTTAAAAGGCAATAAAAAAACATATTTGTGAACCTAAAGCATTGCCTTTCAACCAGTAGCTACTACAAAGGACGCGATAACGCGCATATTTCACGGTATAAAATTTTGCATATGTAACTCGGACAGAGTCTATGTTGAAATATAATAGCTGAATTTTATAGATTGACAAATATTTTAATGTTGCTGAAATAACATACATTAATTCGTATGAGAACCTGCATAAAATTTGGCACATTGCATTGCCTGGTTTAGGAAAGTAAAATTTAAAAGAAAAAAATGTAAGTTAAAAGAATGATTTCAAGTTTGATATATGAATTATACAAGAAGATATATTGTTGACTTAAGAGTGTAATTGTGTGTAGTGTAAGTATTATAGAAAGACAACAGTAGTAGCGTGCTCAAGCAATAGTTGTGACAACATAAAACTTTCTACCAAACTTTCAAAAACATCTTAGTTATGGTTTAAATACAATATGTACAAAATAAATTAGAAGACTTTTTGTAAACCTTTGGTAAAAATCATTCGTATTAATATAATTTGTTTTTTCCATAATTAAAAAAAAAGTTATGACATAAAAATATTTCGGAAGCAATTTTCACAAAATTTAATTTTAAATTTATATGCATACAAAAATAGGTTTAATACAAAAAAATATTATTTTATTTAATTAAAAAAATAAAACTTATATTTTTATATCACAATATTGATAACTACGATACACAGTTTTTAATCTTAATTTCCTAAAGTACGATGCGCAGTTTATAATTTTGTTTACCGCATTGCCAAATTTTAATTTCATGCCAATCTTATATTCATCCATCCAGTAATATCCATAAGAATAATACAAATAATAATGGCAAAAAGACTGGTCTTACCGCTTACAAGGTGGAGGCTTGATACCATGCACTTCCATCTCTTTCTCAAGCTGCTTGATCCTCATATGCGCAACGTCCAGCTCTCTCTTCACCTTCCACAGATGAGTGTCGCAGATTGGATCACGACATCTGTGGTTTCGAAGGATATCCTGGGCTTCATAAACTGCACCTGAATAAACAAAAAATTAAAAAAACTAATTTTTAATCACAAAACTTTTCTTTGGAGGGTGGGATATCACTGGTCAAACCTATTGGTTGGATCCCGTTTGTTAAGGAGGTGCCAAGTGGGTGGAATTAATAGAAAGTGGGAAGAGCCAAAGGAAAGGAGTGGAAGGTGACTGGATCGCCGAAAGGACTACTAATATATACTACTTGCCTCTAAAGGTCAGGCTCTTGCCCATGGATAAGCTGATAAGAGCACAACATCCCCCTCTGTCCGTCTTCGCCAGATGTTTTCGAACGTACTTAAAATATAGATGTTCTAGGAAAAGTAAGAGCGCGGCCAACAGAATGCCCGCCATGAGAAGCAGAAAGGCTGACAAGAATTGTTCTAGAGCCAGTGGATCTGAACTTTTGTGTTCCTATAAATTAAGAGACGTTATATTTATAAAATTGTTTTTATTTTTTTATTTTCACATGTAAGAAGATTATATATATAAGATTATATAAGTATTATATTTTTATATAATTTCAATATTTAATTTATATTTTAAGATACAAAATAAAAACGATATGTTTTGCCATTTATTACCGCGATATCTCCCTAATGGTTGGTTTTTGACTCCAAACTGCCCCTTATGTTTAATTTTTTTGGAAAAATGGCTTCTAAAACTTGTTAAAATTAATAAGCTAACTTAGAGAAGACTCTGTATTACAAACAAAAACAGAAATGCTTTTTCTTATACTACAGCTGCATTGAATCACTGATTTGAATGGATTGCTCAATATTATTACCTGCGCGAAAGAAAAGTTACTTTTCATGGGCGCAAAAATGTGTTTGTGAGCTTGAGTACCAGCCATCCCTGAGGTTTGACGGGTGGCCGCTAAACAGAATATCCGCATTATCGAAAAGAGTGTATCGAGGCCGTCTGGGTTTCTCGTTGGGATTACGGTAGCTAATGACCGTCCAGTCAGACCGCGGACGGAGAGCACGGTGTGCCAGTGTTGTATTCCGCCATGGTTTTTAAGTGCGCATGTTTGTCCACCCCCGATTTGTTTACTGCGCGAGGTCGTAAAATCCATAAAATGCTTCTTGCCATTGCCGATCTAAATGTGAATTATCTATGCATTGCCCTGGGTCAAATAAATAGCGAAAAATTCTTTAGAGTAACCAAAAATAACATCGTGAAGGTTGAGCCCTCATTAATAATACTAAAAGGTCTATCTTCGCAACTAACAGTTTTTGACAACAATTCGCAAATTAATAATTCTAAAAATAATACCAATGCACATTCTTAAAGAAAATTAAATTCTCACGAAAAGGCTTTGTTTGTAAATTGTCGTCAAATAAGCCGATGTAGTCGGGCTTTACACATTGAACTATTTTTTAAATTTTGTTTTAGGGGTTTGAATTTTTACTACTACAAAAATCAATATTTAAATAAATTTAATACATATTTTTTAAAGAAATTGGATGCGCAGCAAAAAGGTTTCCTAACATGTCTCAATTAATTAATTACTTTAAAAGTAATTTAACTTTAAATTTACTTTTGGAATTAACTTCAACGTTTATTAAAGAATGTTGAGAGACCTTTTTAAAGCGCATCAAATTTCCTTTAAAAAAATTATTTTATTTATTTAATGAATAACATTTGTACTGGTAACAAAAATCCAAACTCAAGACACAAATTCAATATTCAAAATCCGGTTACATGTGACGACAATTTAAGAAGTAGGATTTTTTTATAGAAAATTTAGGTTTTTATAAAAATAAGATTATTGTCAAAAAACTGCTAGTCGTGAAGATTGTTATTTTATATTAATATTAAGAGCTCAAACTTTCACGATATTTTTTTGTCACCTTAAACACACTGCTGGAATAAGTCTCTTGAGTTTCTAGGTGAGTCCTAAATCGTTGCTCTTAATATATCCATATAGACCAGGTCTGGCATGCCGCACTTCTTAATAAACTTCCCTCCTATGGTCTTTCAACTAAACTCTGTACTTGGCTCTCTAGTTATCTATCTGATCGTCGTATATCAGTTATTGTGGACGGCCATTCTTCAAGCTTTCACCAAGTAAATGCTGGAGTCCCTCAGGGCTCAGTTCTAGCACCAACATTGTTTCTTCTTCACATCAACGACCTTCTCTCGTCCACAACTAATTCCATTCATAGTTTCGCCGACGATAGTACCCTTTACTCCAGTTTTCAGGTTCCTAAACCCATTACTCAACCTGACTTGGAAAACAAACGCAGAGCGATGCAGATATCTCTTTCGCAGGATCTTAATTTAATATTGGATTGGGGCGCTAAAAATCTCGTCCATTTTAATGCATCCAAAACACAATCATGTTCCTTGTCGCGAAAAGAGTCATCAAATATTCATCCTCTACTTATGAGCGGCCAAGTTTTACAGAGCAAAGACACCTTTAATCTTGTGGGCGTCACATTTGAAAGTAACCTTAACTGGCATAATCACATTGTATCTATAGCCACGGCAGCTTGGATTTCTCTTTCGAGCCAAAAAGTATTTTTCCCCTTCTAATTTATACACTTTATATGTGTCCCAAATCCAACCTCCCTTGGAATATTGTTCTCATATCTGGGGCATGGCGTTCCCCACAACCCTAAGCATTCTTGATTTTATTCAAAGAAGAGCTATTCGTCTCATTAATGATCCTTCACTTACAGAAAGGCTTCCTCTCTTGCACATCGTCGGGCTGTGGGGGATTTATCGCTTTTTTATAGATACTTCCATGACTTCTGCTCTGAAGAATTGTCCAGTATAGTTCCTCCGCTTACGGTTCCCAACAGGAAAACTCGTGGTTCCGCGCGTATGCATCCCTATGCGGTCCAACTGGACAGGACCCGAACTTCTCACTTTGTTCGTTTTTTCATCCCTAGAGTTTCTAGGTTGTGGAACCTGCTGCCCGCGGAGGTCTTTCCTTCCCCCAAATCTTCAAGTATTTAAATCCCGTGTCAACAAACTCCCTCTTACCTCGCTTAAGACACCCACGGTACGTTAGTATTTAGGCTTTTAGGCTTCGTGGTTTGTCCAAAATAAAAAAAACAATATTTTCGATAACCATTTAAAAAAAAGAGTCGATTTTTTCAGCCAGTTCATGCTACATAAAAAACCTTTAAAGAGTCATTAAATTTTATACGAGAATAACAGAGAATAATAATTATAATAATAATAATAATATTTTTGACAGAAAAAAGGGAAAATTATTATATTTAAAAAATGTTTCGTCCCAAACCGATTAATTTTTATTTGCATATAACTTTCCAATTTTAAGCTTGTCATAAATAATTTTAAACAGAATCTACCCTATATTAATTCTAATTACGATTCTGTCATCCAGATTTGTAATCAACTTATCCCTTATATCATGTTTCTGCTTACGCAGCGTCTAGACAATTCCCGAGGGAACAGGGTATTGTAGCTCTGTAGCTTTTTATATTAAAACATTTTGTTGCTAAAAGTAAAAACATGTAAAGTTTTTAATTTAAAATTTAAGTAACCCATATAGTCTCTGGGACAATAATGAAATTCAATTCATAATAATAACACTTTTAAAACCTTTTAGGGGGTTCCTTTGACGAGCCTACCATGAATATTCGTACCGCTCTTTATGGAAACAGCGCGTTAACCCAGCCTGTCAATGTCAAATGTTTCAGGTGTCGGAACGGGCAACCGCGTCAGTTTTTGTCGAAATAGTTACCACAATGTTTTACGGGTAATTTTTAAACATTGTGCCAAAATCATAAGTATTACAGTCATGAAACCCTAAGGCCCGTTGACATGTTTTGGGTATCGGATTGGGCGGGTTTCGTAACTGTAATCCTTATGCTTTTTGGCACAATGTTTAAAAATTGCACGCCAAACATTGTGATAAACTTGTTCAACAAAAATAGTAGCGCTTTTGTCTAGTCGTAGCACACTTGTCTAGTCTGACACCCGAAACATTTGACATTGATAGGCTGGGTGAAAGCGCCGCTTCCATATATGGCGGTATAAATATTCGTGGTAGGCTCGTTAAAAAAATCCTAAAAAGGTTTTAAAAGTGTTATTATCATAAAATGAATTTTATCACTGGCCCAGGGACTAAAAAAAAAAATTTGGATTTAATAAGTTTTATTGTTCAATTAAAGAAAGCGCTCTTAGTTTATTGTTTAATTTTTCACAAAATGGTGGTACTTTGTTTCCGAAGTAACTAGGAATTGCGTCACACTTAGAAAATTTCTAAGGGAGGGGGCATGGGCCGAGGAGAAGTAAAAAGCAAAAAAAAAAAAAGTGTCCTCTAACCTCTTTTTATTGTTTTCAACTTTTATTCTTTTTATAAAATTTCACAAAACCTCCTCCCCACGTATTTGAAAAGGTCCTCACTCTTCAATTCCATCCATCATCAGCCTCACCCGACCAGCCTTGGAAGGGGGGCCTCAATAAATGCCTATATTTGCCATTAGACATGTATAGCACACAATAAAAATAGAAAGGATGTCGCATCCAAGGGGGCCATGGCCCCTCCCCTATGACCGCCCCTGACTCGGTTTATAACTGATCGGGTAGTAGAAAACTAGAAAGAATATGGGCATAATGTTCCTAACCGACATGTTTCTACGCAACACGTTCCGATCCGACTTTAACGTAGCACAAGATGCCTAAATATTCTGTTACGTCAGATATATTTTGAGATAATAAAGACAAACAGCCGTTTAAAAAATCATCACGCATCCCTATCCGTATCGTAATGCGCTTGCGCAGACGCGATACGTTAGTTTCAATCCGTTACATTACACTTATCAACACGGCACACGTATCCGCATCGCGATCGGTACCGTATCCCGACTTTGGTACGTCAAAATTAGAAAAGAAGATTCATAACCATACAATTTGATTGATTAATTCATTAACAAGTAAGTTAATAGCTAAAAGTTAAAAATATTGAATCAAAAATTGCAATTATCGTTAAATTAAACACGTAGTAAAGAGCAGCTGAACAACAATAAATTCACAAAAAACCGTTGGAAAATACTGTTAGACGTCTGTTTGACAACTGTTAGCTTAAGATACAAACCCTAAACAAAATTGGTTTAGATGGTTGTGTTTTTAACCTTTTTGATGATTTTTTTTTGTGTCTAATAAGCTTTTTGGAGAATGGAGGTCTCTGAATGCCCATTTTCTCTCTACTACCCGATCAGTTATAAACCGGTAGGTTAGTTTCTCTTCTTTAAAAGTGAGATTATATTATAATTCTTTTATTTCTTCCAGAATGCCGCAATGCCTACTATTGTTGCTTCCTGAACACGAATCCGTAATCAATTTTAATTATCTATTATTTAAAAAAAACGCTGAAAAAAAAAAATTAAAATCATATTCTACGGTGTGTCTACGTAAGTTGGCCTGAAACTTTTTATTCTTAATTAAAAAAGGTTATTGTTTATAAAAAGTTGTGCATGGTCCAAAACCTAAAATACAATTATCAGAGATTGAATTGTGTCAGTCATGTACGAGGTTTGGACAAAAATGTAATTTTGCTCAAGAGTAAAGTACCTGCATTTCTGCTAATATCGAAAATTGTTGTAAAGAAAAATGTTTGGAATTAAAAACTTCTTCCAGTAGTGTAGTTTTTTTTTCTGCTAAAATAAAAAAATAAGTTTTGAACATTAGTGCATTATACATTATTCTTATTTTGATCTTACTTAATTAAAGAAAATTAGTTAAAATTGTCCTATAATATGTATTGCACTAAATTTTTACTATTATCTTAGAAAGAAAAAAGAAAAATATATTTTTTTGTAAATAATAAATCTTTCCTTTATACCAGTTTTCGATATAAGCAAAAATACAGGTACTTTATTCTTTACCAAAAATTACATTTTTGCCCAAACCTCGAGGATGACGGATAAAATTTAATATTTGATGGTTGCTTTTTAGGTATTGGACCATGCAGGACTTTTTATAAATAATATTTTCTTTTTCGTAAAATTAATAATAAAAAAGTTGCCCATATGACGCCAAATTACGTAGACATACTGTATGTTTACTAACGCAGTTACATCTATACCTAACTATTAAAATGATTACCTGTTTTCCAGGCCTACACACTCCCGTCATCCAATACCTTCTAAGTCTTTCCAGATCGCCGTTTTCCCGGAAATCAAGCAGTCTTTTGTTGAACATCTTCAAGTATTTTGAATTTCTTGGAAATGCTAATCCGTATCCGGTCATGGCATACCAGGACCCCACCTGAGAAAAACCAAAAGAGAATATATGAATCTTAGCTTAGTACTGGAAGGGCATATCCCGTACTCAGGGTAGCCCGTACCGACGAGTGTGCTATCCTTCATTTATTTCTACCAGAAATATTTCTTTTCGATACTTTTAGTACTAACTTTTACATATTTTCCTCCCTTATTTAACTTACAGTTATATTCATAAAAAAATTCGTACACGTATTAAAAAGGGAAGTACCCTATACCATTTTGTCATTTTTTCTGATGATTATTCAGACATGTTTTTAATAAAGAAGAAATATAAATATGTATATAGAGTCCGTATTAATTTCAATTTAAATAATTTAGATAAATGTTCACACTTGACGCTAATTTGTTTAAATTTTTAAAAATGTATGACATGTGTTAACCTTCTTCAAACAATCAGTTTCAAAAGCTAGATTTACATAAAAATAAAAAAATGTATCTCTTTTTAATCCTTGTATGCATTTTTATTAATATAGTTGTACTTACTTTTCAAACTAATCTAATAATCTAACGTCCTTTTGTTGGGTCAAGATGTACATAAATACCCAGTTTTCCATGGTTTGTTTTTTTGTTTAAACATACTTGATCCAGTCTTCGATTTTGACTTTGCTCTAGTTTTGATTTGTTAACATTAACATGTTTACGTTTGTTTTACATATAAAGACAAGACCTATAAATTTAATCGACTAAACTATCCAGCATATTTTAAATAAGACTTTTCTTGAAAAATAATCAAATTTAATTATTATTAAAATTGCTTTTAATTTAAAATCAAAAACTATTATATTTTGTTGATAAACGTAATTAAAACCAACAACAAAAAATTTTCTGTTAATAAAGTTCAACATTTTGTATCAATTTGTCAGTGGCGGCTATCCAGGTGTAGTAAGTGAAATGCCACTTCACCAAAAATAAATAATAAAACATATTACTATTATTCAATTCATTTTTCTCATTTTTATTCCTTATTTGTAAAATTCGCCATGAAAAATCTAGCATATAAATTAACCGCTGGCGCAAGTCGCTTTCCTCCGCTTTTCGGTAACGTGACATTGACATCGCAATCCGCGATCACCAAGTGTATTGCAAATATAAAACGGACCGAAGTATATACCTCATGCGGGGTTTTGTTTACGCTTTGACGCTCCGTTGCCATGACAACGCTATACTTGCCGGCGGCCAGACCCGCGGGTGGGAGTATCAAATGTATTGCTTGGTAAATCGCTAGCCTTAAAAGATAGTATAGGTTTTGGTCGTTTTATTGGTTTTCACGTATTATTTCGGTTGTGTTTCCGTTTAAGTATTATTTGCGACAGTGATTTTTCACAGGAAGAAATTAAAGGACAGTACAGAGCACTCCATAAAATATTAGATCAAATTTTTATGGAAATGGAAGTAAGATTCGAAGGTTGTTACAAACTACAATTTCTTTGTCTTGCTGATACTGCAAAGTTTGGCCAGTATAACCAAATTTTTCCACTAGTTCTTTTCAAAATTTATTGGAGATATATGCCGAATCATTTTCAAAAAATCAGCGACTCAAAAATAAACTTGACCTAATATTTGCTGATGAAAGTTATAGAATTATTTTATTGCAGCAGTTAGTAAAACAAGTTGGCGCAAATAAAGACATTTTTACCGAGGCGTATAAACTTTTTTCGCTAATTTTAATGGCACCGTCGACAAGCGTGTCAGTGGAACGGAGTTTTTCTTGTCTTAAGCGTCTAAAAGTGTTCTTAAGAAACACTATATTCCAAGATAGACTTTTATCTTCGGCCAATATTTCAATACAAAAGTAGCTTCTACAGGAATTGATAAAAACTGAACAATTTTATAAGGATATAATTGATAAATTTGCTGCATTAAAAGATAGGAAGGAATTGATGTGGTGTATAAAATTTAGGGAAGTTTAGATATTAAGACTTTTTACTTAGACTTTTGATAGTTGAGTATTTTCAATTTTGCTAAAATGGTGAATGCGCTTTTTCCCTTCCTGCACTACACCTGTTTTTAGACCCGCGAGCCGCCACTGCAATTTGTTCAATCTGTATTTTATTTCGCATTTTACCTTCTAACAATGCATTTTACTTTTGCAATATTTTATATGGAAAAAAAAATTATATTTTTTAAATTCTTTCCAATAATAAAACAAATAAGTGATACAGGTGATCACACACTAGATCTACCTGGTTGTACTTACAGTTAGTAATCTACAATCCTCGTCTTGTGACGTCAAGTACTCCAACACAGTACCATCGTAAATAAACGCGTCCATTTCGGCTGACAGTACTTTTCTTACTCCCTCCATCACAGTGGTTTGGTTGAACTGTCGCATATAGTTGTGCATGTCTTTAAAGTACTTTGCGAGGGTTGAATCCGTATGAGACCAGGGTATAGTACCAAATTTGATCGTTGGTTTGTATGAATACGGTCTGCATAAACGGTTGTCTTCGATACCTGAAATAAACAGGAAAGAGTCAATTATGCACAGGTTTTTCATTTATACAGGGTGACCAGTAACTCCACTAACAAACTTTAAAAGGTGATCCAACGAATAATAAGAAGAAAGCTTAATATAAATATATCTCTTTAACGTCCCGATCGGGCGGAAATCTACATACTGCCAATATGTTTTCAATACAAACATGTGTGATATGTCGTTGTATTTAGAATTAAAATACAAGTTTATTAAGTGTAAAACTAAATATTCCGCCCATTAAAAAAAAACAAAGTTGATGTTGGTGGCTCAAAGACGAAACGTCAGATTTAAAATTTTGTGCCATCATTTTATAGAACAGAAAAAGTGGCAATGAAAAATTGTCGTGAGTTTTAAAATATATCTTTAAATAAACCGAGAAAATAATAAAAACTGTTTCGCAAAATTTTGTTTTTTTGTCATAATTCCAGAAACGGCTGCAAATTTTTAAATATTGTTAAGCATAAAAATACACAACTTTGCCACAATTTAACCAACTCTGTATCTCCTACCGTTTCCGAGATCCTAATTGTGTTCCTTAAATTTCTTACAGCCACTATATGTATTTATATGATAGAGTCTAATTCTCTTCCTCTTTATATATTTTTTTTCTGAGAAAAATAAGACAATTTTGTATCAGTTATCTCTTGCCTTACACAACAAATTTCTTTATTTGTCTAAAACCAGCCTTAATTAAAAAAATGCATGAATAAGAATCTGGCAACAGTGTTGATATCCTTTTTTAATAAGGCATGTCTAAAAACCCCAAAATATCGAACTTAAAAAAAAGCTTTAGCGATTTTAAAGATATTAAGTTACTATCGCACTTTTTGCTAGAAGTGTAGTATCTAAGCAACTAATAAATAATAATTTTTAAAATTGACTAAGTTTGACCTGCTGACTTTATTACAATAAAAATAAATAGGATATATAATTTAAATAGTAAGGATCTCGCCACAAAAGATTTACAGCAGATCTTCTTTCCTTCGTATCACACTGCTGGAATACGTCTCTTGAGTTTCTAGGTGAGTCCCAGATCGTTGCTCTTGATATATCCAAAGCTTTTGACCAGGTCTGGCATACCGCACTTCTTAATAAACTTTCCTCCTATGGTCTTTCAACTAAACTCTGTACTTGGCTCTCTAGTTATCTATCTGATCGACGTAATTAGGTATTGTAGACGGCCATTCTTCAAGCTTTCACCAAGTTAATGCTGGAGTGCCTCAGGGCTCAGTTCTGGCACCAACATTGTTTCTTCTTCACATCAACGACCTTCTCTCCACAACTAATTCCATTCATAGTTTCGCCGACGATAGTACCCTTCACTCTAGTTTTCAGGTTCCTAAACCCATCACTAAACCCGATTTGGAAGACAAACGTAGAGCGATGCAGATATCTCTTTCGCAGGATCTTAATTTAATATTGGATTGGGCCGCCAAAAATCTCGTCCATTTTATTGCATCCAAAACACAATCATGTTCCTTGTCGCGAAAACAGTAATCAAATACTCATCCTCTACTTACGAACGGCCAAGTTTTACAGAGCAATGACACCTTCAATCTTGTGGGCGTCACATTTGAAAGTAACCTTAACTGGCATAAGCATATTGTATCTATAGCCACGGCAGCTTCAAAAAAGCTTGAATTTCTCTTTCGAGCCAAAACGTATTTTCCCCTTGTAACTTATACACTTTATATGTGTCCCAAATCCGACCTCTCTTGGAATATTGTTCTCATATCTGGGGCATGGCGTCCCCCACAACCCTAAGCATTCTTGATTCTATTCAAAGAAGAGCTATTCGTCTCATTAATGATCCTTTACTTACAGAAATACATCCTTCTCTTGTCCATCGTCGGGCTGTGGGGATTTATCGCTTTTTATAGGTACTTCCACGGCTTTTGCTCTGAAGAATTGTCCAGTATAGTTCCCCCACTCATGGGTCCCAACAAAGAGTTTCTAAAATGTGGAACCTGCTGCCCGCGATGGTCTTTCCTTTCTCAAATCTTCAAGTATTTAAGTCCCGTGTCAACAAACTCCCTCTTACCTCGCTTAAGACACCCACGGTACGTTAGTATTTGACTTTTAGCCTTCGTGGTTTGTCCAAAGATAAAAAAAGGAATAAAAAAACGTGTGGCACAAAACTAAAAAATTTAGCAATGGTTTCGATATCAGTATTTAATTCCACATGTCCAGAACATTGTATTTACTAAATTGGTATTGACATATATGTAGTAAAATATGATACACTCTTTTACTCTTCTACAAACATATTTACATGGTAGAGTATAATTTTCCTTGCAGTCTTAATTTAAAAAATGTTAATTTCATTTTAATAAAACCAGCAAAGCGAAAACAAAAACTCTCTGTACCCAAATACGAGCAATAAAAATGCGTGAGAACGAAAACTTTCTTTTTGTCAGCAGGGTGAAATTAGTGAAGCTCAATTTTGTCCCGTGCTATCGAGAGCGTAAAAATAATAGAACGACGAAGATGCCTTATATTGCTTACTCAGTTTGTGTAATTCTCCGGCAAGACGGCATAAAACAAAGGAGGTTAAAAGAGGTTAAATAGTAGGGTGCAGTGAAATAAATAAATCATCTTAGTGTAGAGATGAAATTTGTCAATTAAAAAGGTGGTGTTACGTAACATCTTAAGGTGGCCCACTAATTTTAAAAATTAATAATAGGTAAAAAGAATGGGCTGTAGAAATTTTTTATTTGTCTTTTAATATTTGAAAACATGTTCTTTTATTACTATTATTACAATTAGAAAAGTCCAAAAAATAACAAGCTGTTTTTAACCACGAGAGTAAAACTTAGGTTTGAAATGATCATATTTGTTTATTGTCAGATGTTTTCGAATGTTAAAAAAGACAAAAATATGTTTTTTTGCAGTCAAAAATGTTTAATTAATTTTTAAAATTAAATTAATATATTTCACTTCAGCCTATTAAATACGATGGAAGTTTATAAGAGATAAATTAGTTTATGTGAATAGAATCACCCTTATTTTTAAAGTTTTAAATTATTTTAAGGATATTACAACAGTACTGGAATTAACTAAGGCAGGGCTTCCCAAACTGTGCATCGCGGCGACGCCCTGGGGCATCGCAGTGTCTTTCCAGGGGCTTCACGTGTTGATGGGACAAAGTGGAGTCAACGTATTTTAGATGAAAAATCCATGGAAATAAGATATTTTTCCCAAATATAAGGTAAAAAGAAAGTTATAGAAAATTTATAAGCTTTTTTGCAATTTTTTTTTAATAAGAAAATTTTTATTTCAGGTGAGGGCTTCTTTTGATTGTCAGGGGTGAAGATGGGCGGACAGACAGAATTACAAGTGTCCAAGGGCATCATACTACAAATAAGTTTTGGAATTCCTAAACTAACTTTATAATATATTTATTGATTCTTTAAAATTAAGTCCAAAGTAACACAAGGTAGCTGTCCATGTTTTGATCCATTTGGATCGCGAATATCTTTAGAACAAATAAGAATTGGAATTTTGCAGAAACCCTAAGAGATACTGTTTTGTTATTGTACCTTTGCTATTTTGTTGTGGCACAAAAATAAAATGACCGATTTTTCGATATAGGACAACCCTTTAAACCAAACATCACGTATAGCAACTGTTTCTAACCATCTTGTTCCTAACCAATCTTTTCAGAAGAAAACCACAAGGGAATAAACGTAGCACAAGATTCTCAAATTTTCTGGTTAGTCCTGGTTACTTCTAGTTAGATAAAAATGTCCTTCGAAGGACGAAGGGCGGTAAATTGACATATTCCCTACAATCTAAAGTTATAATTCGGTCTGTTTTGTTTAATCGGTCAAAATCACTAGAAATAAGATATTTTTTTCCCAAATATATAGCAACTGTTTCTAACCATCTTGTTCCTAACCAATCTTTTGAAGGAAAACTATAAGGAAGTAAACGTAGCACAAGATTCTCAAATTTTTTGGTTAGTCCTGGTTACTTCTAGTTAGATAAAAAGCTCCTTTTGAAGGACGAAGGGCAGTAAATTGTCATATTTCCCCCTACAATCTGAAGTTATAATTAGGTCTCTTTGTTTAATCGGTCAGTTGGTTTCTTAACTTTAAAAAGTAGGACGAGTCAAGAAAATAAGGAGTGGGAAGTAGCCAATCCGTCGCAAAGTCTACTTATATAACATATTTTTAGGAAAAAGTGATTATTAAGAATAAAGGCGAATATAATAAGTGGTATAAAAATGTATGGGTATGTCAGCGGAAAAAGGAGGGCTGTGTCAAAATTTACTTGTTTAGGCGATTCTGTTGGTGTGGATGGGAACTGAATAAGAAAATTTTGACACAAAAATGTGTGCCCCAGAAAATAAGAATCGACATGATTTAGTTCTAGTTTTTTTTAAAGTGTACAAATATCAGAAATACGGGGTGGCGTGTTTAATTGAAACGAACTGTATATAAATATTAAAAACAAAAATTAAACCCACTTCAAAAGATTAATTATCCTCACTTAAGTTTTAAAGTATAAACATATTTTGTGTATTTAGTTATTAACATTTGGTAGTTTAGCGAAATGTTAATAGCCGATTTTATTTTTCTAAAAAACTTTTTATTCAGTATTTTTAAATTTTTAAAAGTTCTGTTTATCTCTTTGAAGTCGGATTAAGTTTTCTTTTTTTGATATTTATTTTCCTGTTCTTAGTTTTTACTATTAACATTTAATGGGTGACCATCAACCAAAAAATCAGTACTAGTACCTTTTCCTCTCACGTAAACTCTTCGCCCAAAACGGCAATGCTATCCCCAATAGGTATAAGTTGGGGTATAAACGTAACCACCTTACCAACAATAATAAAACAATAAAAAAGAAATATAAACTTTTAGCTAAATGTCAACGACATGACAAATACAAATATTTTGACATTACATATACCACCTTAATTGTTCAAACATCCAGCATAGGTATTTGCTTTGCTTTGCTTGAAAATTAAGTCTAGTACATGTGCTTCTTTCGATCCTGACTGGGTTTTCTTATGAGACCACAGCGACTCTTTCGAATAAAAAAATAATTTTTAAAATCGATCCACAATTGACGAAGTAATCGGTGTACACACATAAAAACCATAGGTGTCGAACATGGAACGAAATGGAATATAACTCTTATCTTAATTATGGATTATTCGATCAAATTAGTAATTATCATGCGAAAATCTGACAGACACTAAAACAAATGCATTACTATCACATGTAATATTAAATATATTCGACAGATTAACGACACATCGTTTATGATCGACATATGGCAATTTAAAAGCGATCAATCGAATTTATACTTGGCATTTACGTTACTAGAATAATGGTGAATTTTAAACAGTACAACATGTTAGTCCTATAGCAATTGACGTGTATAATATTATGGAAAATGCATCAATAACTACAGATAAGTGAGTTATTTATTAGTTAATGCGTTTACGAACTCTGTATACAATATAACAAGTGTTTTAAAATAAGGATGTTCGCTATGATTGTGACTGCAGCGCCAGACAAAATATAAACTACGGTGGACTATCAGAGTCCGTTTTTATACGCATCTCAATAGCACGAAATAGAAATATAAATTAATATTATAAATAATAGTAAAAAACACAAAATTACAAATAATATTTACCTCTTGGAGAAAATTCAGCAAAATTATTGGTCCCTCATTATCCCTCTCAGACGTAAAGTAGGAGATTAAATTTCCAACAAGGATACGAGCTCACGAATCCAAACGTTTTCTGGCATTTCAAGATTATGTTAAATAATACAGAGAGTATCGGAAAATGCGTTAGAAAATTTTAAGAATTCATTCTGCCATGTAAAATAATTTTAGTTAGTCCTTTGACAAAATGTCGAAAACTCCCTGGTTACCAAGTTACAGGGATTAAAAGTTCAATTGTTATTTTTGTTTTTTTGCCATATTGCATTTATTTTTTAACCAATCTAGTTACATCCTGTAACTTGGTAACCAGGGAGATTTCGACATTTTGTCAAAGAACTAATATTATTTTTCATTGCAGAATGGCCCCTTAAAATTTCCTAACGCATTTTCCGAACAACCTGTATTATCGAATTTCAAAAATAAGTTTTACAAAGAACCGTTTTAGGATAGAAAATGACCCCTTAAAAAATTAATTCGTTAAAACCAACCAAAATAAAATAAACAGAAAAAAATAAAATAAAAAAAACATTACCTTTCTTCGTTTTTTAACATACAGGGTAAGTTTATTTATTTTTGATCTTGGGACTTCTGGTTAGTGTGTAATAAAGTGTTATGCGATTAATTAAAAAAGTAATAAATAGGATATGGCACAACAATGGAATATTGCTGTGCTGAAATGCACCGTGACCGATTTTTTAAAAATCTTTGAACAAACCTAAAAGTCTAAATAAACCGTAACCTAGTTGTCTCGTAACGGAAAAAAAAGTGACAAGTTCGTGGTCCGTCCAGTTAGGCCGTATAAGGATGCAAACTTGTGGCACTACGAGTTCTTTAGAGCTACAAGAGCAATTACAAAAAGGAAGCTTTTCTGTAAGGTTTTTAATCGCGGCCTTAAATATAATGTGTTTATGCCTGTTAAGATTATTTTTAACAGGTAATGCCAACAGGATCAAATGTGTCTTTGCTCTGCAGAAATTGGCGGCTTATAAGTAAAGGATGAAAAATGTTTAATGTTTTTTTTTGGGACAAAGAACATTATTGTGGTTTAAATGCATTAAATTAAATAAGATTTTTGGGCTCAGTCAAAGAATACTAATCCATAGAACATCACAAGTGAGATTTCAGAGTACCTTAATATTTTAGTACCTACCCTGACCACCAGATGGCGAAAGTTGGCACCGGACCAATCGGAAAATTGGTCGATGCCCATGTCGAGTTTCTATTGGTCGATTGGACTACTTTCGCTATCTGGTGGTCAGGGTGGGTACTAAAATGTCAGGGTTCGCTGAAATCTCACTTGTGATGTTCTGTGGATTAGCATTCTTTCCCCAGTTCAATGGTAAATTAAGGCCCTGTAAAAGAAATGTCTGCATCCCCCTGCGTTTGTTTTTCAAGTCATACAGGTTTAGAGATTTGTTTAAGAACCCGAAAACCAGAGTGAAGGTGAAGGGTACTAGCAACTATAAATTAAATTGGTTGTGAAAGAAAGAAGGTTGTTGATTATTAATAAGAAGAAACAGAGTTGGTGCCAGTACTAAGCATTAAACTGGTAAAAGCTTGAAGAGTGGTTATTTGTAATAACTAATATACAGCGTGTCTACTTAAGTTCGTGTAAAACTTTTTATTATTAATTTAATGAAAAGAAGTTATTTTAAATAAAAAGTTTTGCATGGTCTAAAACCCGAAACAGAATTATCGGATATCATTTTTTTGCAGAGATATACGAGCTATGTCAAAAATATGAACTTTGCTTAAGAAAAAAGTACCTTTATTTTTCATTATAACGCATTTTTAAAAAGAAAATATGCTTGGAATTAAAAATAACATTCAAATCGGCAAACTGGTTCATTTAAAAGATGTTTTTTTAATTTTTATACTGTTATAACGCTGAAAATTTAAGTTTGTACAGTAGTGCATGCCTATTTCAAAATGTAATATGTAAAGAAAGCTTAAGAACTGTTAAAACAGCAAAAAGTCACAAAACGCTCAATCACAAAAAAATCAAAAAGAATTTTTTGAAATATTAACCAAATAGCATATTTAAAAATAATTTTTAATCCTAAACGTCTTTTCTTTATAAAAATTTTCGATAATATGAAAAATAGAGGAACTTTCGTCTTAATCAAAATTAATATTTTTGGACATACCTTGTATACCATTGCAAAAAATGTATATCTGATGATTAAATTTGACGTTTTAGACCATGGAGAACTTTTATAAGAAGTAATATTATATATAAAAGTTCTACATATGGTGCGAACTTAAGTATACACGCTGTATGTAACATAGTTTGGTTGGAAGACCGTAGAAAAGAAGTTTATTAAGAGGCGTGTGCAGAGACAATAATGAGACGAGCAACGAAATGTAAATAAATTATCCGAAAGAGAGATAGCTGCTGGGCCTTTCTTGTCTGTCTTCAAGGAAGGTAAACGCAGATGGCGCGTGAGTCGACTTTATCGTTTGCCAGTCAAATTCAAATTATTTAGCTGTGCCATTTTGCCCTTAATATTAGGTATAAATAATAAATATTGGGGCTTAGTTCAATAATTACACACATTTAATTTAAAATGTCATTTATTTGGTTTTCATAAAGATTTTTCTTACAGATAACCATGTCAATATTACCTTAAATTATCTATTAAAAAGCACAAATTTAATATATACACTGTGATCACAAATAAAAGTCAATATTTAAAGTTCAATTAAAGGTTTTAGTCTCCCCCGTGGCCTAGTGGACAGAGCTTTGATCTTCGAAGCCAGAGGTCGGCGGTTTGATTTCCAGCGGGGAGACATACTTAGGTAGTAGTTATTTAAAAATAACGACCGTGGTGGCATTACCGCGTTGTCTAAAAGGTGCTGTGAAATGCAACTGCATTTTTCAGTGCTTGGACAACGTTGACGGAACAGGGGAACGATGGGTTAAACATCTAATAACCCGACACCCACGGTACTCTGGTATTTAGGCATAGACCTTCGTGGGATGTCAAAAAGATAAAAAAAGGTAAAAAAACCACAAAACACACAATAAATCACAAAAATGTTAACAAACTGTCCAAACAAATCGGCCAACGACGTTGGAATCAGCGATTAAAAATATCAAACACAAATATCGAATAACATTTCGGCCTGACTGCCTGCATCAGCGTTGTCAAGTTAAAAATATTCGATTCTTGGTATATAGTATAATCAGATTTTAGCCAAAGAAAGGCATTAAAGTTTACATGCAGAAATTGTAAACAACTTGGCAACCATGAAAAGGCGACGATTGCACCCTCTGCGATTACCTCCCATGATAAATGACAGAGACATAGTTATAGGAACTTGCGTTAAACCAGAGAGAGATAAAACGTAATGGACAAATTTCCAGCACCAGTAACTCGTCTCATTCTTGTCTCTGGCGAATGCTAGAGTTGATCATGTCGTGTAACAGAGGGTCTTTTTTGGGTTTGGCTACCGCCAATGAATAAAACATTCTAACACGTCCGTCTTTAATTGTTTATTTGGTCCCTCTAATACCAGCATTGTTAAAATCGATTTTAGATTTAGTAATGCGGAATGCACAAATGTTAATTTATGTAGATGAAATTTTGCTTGTAAAGGAAATTTGCGCTGCATTTGGTTATGCTAATATTCTTGTTTTTTAAGCATATTATTTTGTATAAAAATAATTAAACAATTATTGTTTTTAATATTGCAAACTTAGCTAAAATAAACAGGGTGTCTTTAAAAGGTAAGCAAAAATGCTAGCACAAATTTTTTAGCTTTAAAAAATACCACTATTGATATACTGGGTAAGTAAAAAGTACTGCAAATTTTAAATATCTCTCTAAAACCGCTAAACCTACATTTATTACTTGTGGTATTATAAGGGTGTTTTGGACGTGTAATATTAAATAGTGATATCGGCACTGTTTCCATATTTACCAGTTTCGTGTAACACGCATTCTTCTTATTTTTTAAAATAGAATACCCCTTTTATTTTTATTGTATTTAAGTTGGTGGATCAATGTTAATAAGTTTTAAAATTTTCAAAATTCTGTTTTTATTACTTGCTGAGATATGATACACTACGCTTTTAGCAAAAGTACGTTAGCGCGTAGCGCCTAAATATCTTATTAATAGTCGGGTCAAGTTAGCTTTAAAAATAGGGATGCCCTTGCAAAAATTCTCAAAAAGCTGAAAATTTGCATACATGTTGAGGACACCATTGTTATTAAATTGTAAAAAATCCCCATCGATCCCATTGTTGCTAAACATTTTATTCAAGGTAAAAGGTTGCAAAAAATGGGTTTTTAAACTTTTAGCAAAACGGTTAGTTTTACGATACAAGTATATTAAACAAGAATTGTAGATCATAAAATTGTCTACAAAAATTGTACCTACCTTTTTTTCATAATACTAACCATTTTTGAGAAAAAAAAATACAAAATTTTGTCACGCTGTATATCCATTAACAATTGAAGGGACAAGCACCCAAACGTATTATCATGTATGACGATAAAAACACAGAAGAACACATTAGTGATTGTTTATCATCCGACCTCTATGAAACCGAGCAAAAACGCAACGAACCTACCGAGGAAGGTCTTATCAAAAAATAACGTATAAGAAATAGTTAACCTCTTGGTAGGACGCCTAAGGAGAGAATTAAGAGAGGCGTTAAGAGCCTTTCATTGTAGAGATCTTTAGGAGTTGATAGCAACGGCAACACAATTAAAAGGAGATTGGAACCCAGCAACAAAAGAAAAAGAGGAGCCAGGAGAACAAATTAAGAAGCAAAACGACCGATATAATCCAAATCGAAGTCGAAACAATAACAGCTATAATCAATAACGACGCTATAACCAAGACAATCTCTTTAACAAGAATCCTGCAAATAGGTTTAGCGGTAACAACTTCAATAGCTACAAAAATAACCAACCTAGAGGTAACACCAGGTCAGCTGTTTAATGCTATGGATGCGGAGGTCTACATTATAAAAAATATTGCACCAAAAATAGACCACCTAGCAAACAACTAGCTATCGAACCTGCACCAAGACCTATAATTGAAGAACCTCCAGAAGATCGTAGCGCTACAACGATACGTCAGAATAATGAATTCATACCATAGAAGCGGACTGATTTGCTATTTTACGTTAAGGATTTGTGCGACATAGACCAAAGCGATGAGCTTGCCTTAGCCGTCGTTTGTGGTCTGCACTAAGAACTTATGGATAATGATGGACCAAAGTATTGATCTGGACACCATCGACGACGAATTTGATCAAGACGACAAAGAACATGATTCACACCACCTCGGGAAACATAATGAAGAACCGAAAACAAAGGAGTGCTATTACTTGCCGAAATCTGCATACTTTACAAAAACAAAATCGCACAACTTCGGGCAAATGACCAAAAAAAAAAAAAAAAAAAAGAAAAGTCAAAGTGTGGGGCCGTAGAGATCAACACCAGTCAAAAAAAAAAAAATCCACAGTAGCCAGTTTATTAGCCGACCTCACAGTAGGACCCGAAGAAGTTGCTGGTTTTAAACTATGCTTACAAGGATTTGGAGGTGTTTAAGGGTACATGGTCAGGACCGGCTCGAGAAAAGTGGCGCCTGAGGCGGCTACGTTTTTGGTGCCTTACTATTATATTAATAAATATTAGTTAGTTTTTATTTTTATTTTTAAGTTCATTTTTAACCTGACAACGGTGGCAGACTTGCCACCAAAACGTCGTTTTTTAATTCGAATTTTTGGGTTTTTGGGGGTTTTCTTTTATTTTGTTTCGGGCGACCGGCAAGTTCATAGGGGTCAATAGGGCTGAACAGGGTCAGCTCGTATACCCCAGGACCAGGACCGAAGCGGTCCCATTCTTTCCAGGCGTGTACCTAACAAAAAGACCATCCAAAAAAAGAAAAAATTAAGTTGGGTGTAAATTTATACCTTTATACCCGGTACAAGCTTTGTACTTCTTCCTTTGAAAATCTACATTTAACAATTTGAACACTTAGACATGTTTGCAAACAAACCAAACATTGTAAGCTTTGTAAATTTCTTTCCTATCCGTATTTCCAAGCTGTGGTTTGCATTTTCAAAGGCTACACTCTCATATTTATTCATTTAAAATTTAAATTATGTTATCGTTAGAGCTATCTATTTAAAATAACAGAAATTTATTGTTTGAGAGTCTTTGTTTAATTCCTTTTAGGAGCCCTCCAGTTACTCAATAGTCTATGGTTATTATAAGACATAAATATTTCTGTGACAGGAGGGAAAGAACACAGTACAAATTGAGGTAAGCTTTCTACAAATTACGTAAAATTTTTGTTGTGTTATACAGGGTGTCCCACCGGGAACTACTGCGATCGATTTCTCGAAAAGCAGGCCTTGGAAAATTTTGAAAATTGGGCGACAAAATAAAAAGTCAGTGGGGGACAAACGACTAAAATATTTTGACAGTTCTATCACTTCTTGTTATCTCGGAAGTTAATATCAACTTACTTATTTTAAATGGAACACTCTGTATATTATTTTATTTTTAGATTTTACGTGAAATTCCAACAAAAATTTCATATATAATGTCCTGTACCTAAGGCCAACCGTTTATGACTTATTAATATACAGGGTGTTAATAAGTATTACTAATATAAAGAGGGTTTTAAATATTAGATTATTTAGTTGACTGTAGACAAGGTCTTAATAAGTCTTAGTAATATACAGAGGGTTTTAAATATTAGATTATTTAGTATAAGCATAAATATGATGGCAGTATTTAATATACAGGGTCTTAATAAGTATTACTAATATACAGAGGGTTTAAAATATTAGCTTATTTAGTATAAGCATAAATATGATGGCAGTATTTAATATACAGGGTCTTAATAAGTCTTAGTAATATACAGAGGGTTTAAAATATTAGCTTATTTAGTATAAGCATAAATATGATGGCAGTATTTAATATACAGGGTGTTAATAAGTATTACTAATATACAGAGGGTTTTAAATATTAGATTATTTAGTTGACTGTAGACAAGGTCTTAATAAGTACAGGGTGGTCAAAAATCATCGTTAAATATGTATTCGACAATAACCCTAAAAGTCCATTTTTTTAAATGGAAAATCCAATCTCATATTACATTATCTCATTAAAAATTATAAATAAGGACAATTTTCCATAGCGATGTATATTCTAAAAATTTATAGTTTTCGAAATATTAACAATTAAATATTATTTCTCAATTCTAACAATGCCTTTAAGTTCGGGTAGTAGGAACGGCGTAGTTGGCTTTGACGCCGTATTTCGCTGTCAGGGCCAACTAGAAGCCAAACTAAGCCGTATTTAAAAGCATTGTTAGAATAGATAAATATTATTAAATTGTAATTATTTTGAAAACTATAAATTTTTGTAATAGACATACTTATACAAAAGATAATGTAGTAAAAATAGGGGTTTCCATTTGAAAAAAATGACTTTTAAGGTTTTTGTCGATATAATTTTTAACGAATATTTTTGACCACCATTTATTTATTAATTGTCAAATTATTAACACAGTTTACTTAAGAGGGTGTTTCTCTACAAAGAAACTAGGCCACATTTATATTAAAGGCTTGTGATTAAAAAAATTAAGGGTTAAGTAATGGCTCGCAAACGTCATTTTTGAAAAAAAATTAAAATAAATCATAAACGGTTTGACTTAGATTAGACATTATATATGAAATTTTTTAAAATTTTACGCTAAATCCAAAATCACTTTTTTTTTAATTTTTTAATTATGTTTTCGACTTAAACACACTTTTTTAAATGGGGCTTTTGGGACTCTTTTCGGATTTAAAAAAATGTATTATTGGCAACATGATACACACATTTTTTATAAAACAGGTAATAATAGGGAGTCCAAATATACACAAAATCCGTACTTTTATTATATTTTTTTAATGAAAATCGTTTCGTCCAACGATTTTTTTAATCAAAACTGTTTTATGAACCAACCACTCTTACTTGGAACTTTTAAAAACTCGAAATTCGTGAATACCTAATCTTTACCAGATCCGAATTTTTTTATTATTCATTATGATTTATTGAATAAATGCATTAAAAAAATAGTTAGTCCACATCTTGTAGTAAGTCATGTATTTCTGTTACAAAATTTGCAATAAATTCTGTGAATTCCAGTTGAAACTTAACAGATGTCCAGCTTTTCCCCAAATTTCCATTGTTATTCGGTAAAGGTTGCGGTGTTTGATGGAAATGCTAATCATAGCTGGATTCAAGCTGCGGCGTGTAAAACCGACAAACGAACCAGGATGCTAAAAAGACTTTACCAGATTTTGGTTTATTTTGATGAGGTACTGGATGTTAAATCCAACAGGGTGTCTTTAAAAGGTGCAGAAAAAAAGGTAGGGGAAAATGGCCTTAAATGACATACTTTACAAATTTTTGCCTATATTTAAAAAAATAATAATACTTACTCTTCCACATATTTTACATAAGAAAGGTATACTCGATTAAAGTTGATTTAGGCAATCGTTTTTGAGAGAGATCAGATTTTCTTTAAGGTCTATACTAATTTTGTGTTTATGGCGAAATTCCTCATATTTTGGGCACTCTGAAATGAAGTGCTGTACAGTAAGTTGACTGTTACAGTGGTCGCAGATGGGAGGGTTACCAGCTTCCATTAAATAACCATGTGAAAGGCGAGTTTGTCCAATTCTTAATCTCCGTAGTATTATTTTGTCCTTTCTATTTAA
>JACEGR010009632.1:0-24982 GCA_014170235.1 Listronotus bonariensis
ATAAGTAAAAAGTATAAGACAAACTCGAAGTCTGGGTCTCAGTCAAATAACATATATTTTTAAGACAAACGTTACACGTGTTTCGCCCTCTCGAGCATCATCAGACCTACAATAAATAGAAAAAACCTAATATATGCCAATAAAACAAATAAACTTAAATTACCTTTGAAACAATAAGACATTATCTAAACATAATATAATTTAAAACACAGCACACTACATATTAAAATGACAACAATGAATGAGGTTAGATCCACGGGCAAAAATTATAAAATAAAACAAAAATTAAAATTAAAAAGTTTTACGCCAACCGGGTTCGAACCCACAACCTTAAGATTTCAAGTCCGAACCTCTACCATTAAACCATCAAAGCTTACGAATTACCAGTCTTGTAAGTTATTGAAGACTAAATTTGGTTCGAAATTGAAAACGTCATTGACGCACTTTAAGACTGGGCTTTTCTTAGCTCTGGTTATTTCCATCTTCTCAAGAAGGTCCAATTTCTTGCTTTTCTGACACTCGTGCAAAATCTTTACATTTCCTATGGCTGAAAATGTGTGCCCTGATTCTAGTAAATGGTTGGCAAAGGCTGATTTTGTGTTCGAGATGTCAGAGTCTTTGTACTTATTATAAAGGCTAAGGTGTTCATGTACCCTAGTAGATATTCTTCTACCAGACTGCCCTACGTAAATAGCAGAGCAGTCTCCACAGTTTAGCGAATAAACGCCTGATTTGGATAGCCGATCCGTCCTGTCAGTTAATTTAACTAGATGTTTTTTGAGAGAATTGATTGTTTTAAAGGCAATGGAGATGTCTAACTGTTTAAAGAACTTGGCAAACTGCAAAGATATATTCCCGAAGAATGTTAAAACTTTAAATTTATTTACATTGGACCCCCTGGGTAGATTCTAGGAAAGGAGAGTCTGAACTTATTTACAAATCTATAATAAATTTTATTGATTAAATGCTTGGGAAATCCATTATTAAAAGCAATTTGTCTTATAATGTTTAATTCTTTATTAAAAGCATCTTTAGCAAGTGGAAGTTTGAACAGGCGATAAAACATAGAATTGAAAGCTGCAAATTTGTGTTGATAAGGAGAATTAGAAGAAAATTGAATTATATTATCGGTGGAGGAAGATTTTCTGTAGACCTCAAAACGAATTCTGTTATTATTACGTATTAATAAAAGGTCTAAAAAGGGTAGCGTATTATTAACTTCTTTCTCCAACGTAAATTGTATTTTGGGATGCAATGAATTAACAAAATTTAAAAACTGGGACAATTCCTGATCATTGCCATTCCACACGATGCAAATATCGTCTACGTATCTTTTATATGCTATTAAATATCTGGAAAACGAGCTTTTCATAATTTTATTTTCCAGATTGTTCATAAAAACCTCGCTTAGAAATGGCCAAGTTTTTAATAATATCTTAAATATGCCTTATCCGATTTTAATAAAATTTAGCTGTGGTATTTGTTAAAATAGGAAGTTTATTTAACTCTACATTAGTACAATTAATAGGACCAGTAGCGGCGTGGGACGAATTTCAGCTAATATTATTGACTTAAAAATGTACGCCCCTGACTTTTTTGCAACTTTTCTATTTTTTTCTGATGAACACCTAAAAAATTTTTTTCGTAGCTTACTTAGTTTTTTAGAAAAAAACATCGGCTAAACTTCTGCGTATTCCTGGGCCATACAAGAAACAGTAGAACATTTTTTTATTAATCGTTATGGCTTCTCTCCATTAGGAATTATGTTTAATGTTTTATTATTTATTAAAAAGATGCTTTTAAGTTATTTTTTTAGTTTTGCTGCTTTTTATATTAAGCAAACGTCAAATTTTCTATTCCATTCCGTTTTATTTTCGGTCTTTGGCTTTCACAACCAATGTATTCAGCCATCGTCAAGTGGTTGGAAAATTGGATTGTCGGGTTCTAGACCCCCAGATTTTCCTTTTATTGTTCAAGCTATGTTTTCTGTTTAAAAACAAATTCTTTCTCTATACATGCATAAATTGTGACTGTCTAGCCAGCGGCTGCTACTGGTATCGCGCATAACCGTCACTTTCACTACTGACGCATTTCCGCAAGGCGTGCGCACCTCCTCGACCATACGAGGACACCATGTGTTCAACACCAAAACGCAAAAACTTCAGGCTTTAGGAATCTTCACTCACAGCGCTTAGCCCCAGAAGAAAGAAGCCCCAATTTAGCGTGAATCTTTTCTCGGTCCCCAAGGGTACAGCCACGCTCGTACGATGCCTTCAATCGCCTACCCGGGAAGTCTATGTAGACCTCTACGTAAACATGAACCGCACTACTCGAAGACCGCGGAAAGAGTCAACGTCAAATTTTAAAGTGATCAGTCGCAATTTTGATCGACCAACCGTGGTATACAAATAGGATTTTTATTAACAATAACTTTAAATTTAATATTGTTTCAGGTTTGGTTTCAAAATCGTCGAGCGAAATATCGCAAACAAGAGAAACAACTCCAGAAAGCGTTAGCTTCAAGTGTTCTACCTGGATGTAACGGTGCCATGATGAGGAACATCTACCCAGGGGCTGCAAGAGGCTACCAGCCCTATCCCCACCCCACGGCTATCAACAGATACCCACAGGTAAATATAAGTTATAATTCTATTAAAATATTTTTTTTTTAAATCGTGTATAGCAAGATTGTTTTGTTTATTTTAAAAATTTTGCTTTAAAGGAAAAATATAAAAACTGCATAAAAAGCCAGTGGCGTACAGTGGGTCACAACAGCCAATATTGGCTGCTGATGCTCAACTGTACGCCACTGGCTTTTTATGCAGTTTTTATATTTTTTTTCCTTTAAAGCAACTAAAAATACAACTTTTAAGTATAGTACATTTTTTGTATCTGGCTTCGTATTTAAGATATTTAAAAACAAACAGACCTTTAAAAATATTTAACGCCCTGTATCTCAGAAACGAAGCAACTCCGGACATATGTTTATAGGAACTTTTCTTCATAAAATGACATAAGAAATCACCCTTTAAAGTTTGGTACCGTAGTTAGGAAATAACCCTTATTTTAATTTGGAAACAAGTCATTTTTAAGCCACCTCTGTACATCCAACCTTCAAATATTTTTTGTGGAAATGTATTTTCTCATCAAGCAGGACTTTTAAGCCTTGATATGAATACATTAATAAAAGGTAAAATTCTTTGGGCATATGGCTCATTATTGACAGTGAAAATAAATAAATAAATAAAAAATAACCTGTAAGAATTCGGCTACTATGGCATTTGTTGGCATAACAGTATGTTGCATACCTAACTTTTGCCTTATACAACTAGATGGCGCACTTTTACCTACCACCTTTAACCTCTCGCTGGTTGTTTTTAAATTTCTTGGTGAGATGGCACCAGTTGTCTGTATTTGTTAGTTCTGGGATACAGAAAGGATATTTACAGTCAATCGGGGCATCATCAAGGTACCTACGACCTGAAGCGGCTATGCCAAGTATTAACGAAGACGAAACACGTGTCGCCGTCTTGGTCGGGCCCGGGGTATTCCATTTTCTTTTGGAGACTCCGTTATTTTTAAACAACCAACCATGGTAGCCGAATTCTTACAGGTTATTATTTATTTTTCACTGTCATTAATGAGCCATATGCCTAAAGAATTTTACCTTTTATTAATATATATATATATATATATATATATATATATATATATATATATATATATATATATATATATATATACATACTATACTACACTATATATAAAAGTTCTTTAAACAAAAGCAATTGTTAGCAGCGTCCTTTAGGAAAACATATCACTGTAAAAAGGAGTTTAAGAAAAAAAATAAAAAAATAGGAACTATTTTCATGTAAAAATTTCTCGTTCTATTTCCAAAATTATTTTAAAACCTTTATAGAAAAATATTCATATTAGGTGTAAATTGTAATGAAACATGGATTAAACGGATCTTCAGGTAAATTTATTAAACAAATTAGTTGAGGTCAAGCAGGTTGCTTAGCAATTAGTTTAGCAAGACCGCATTTCCTGCTGACGCTAGCCGTCGGGATGCGGCGCCGAAATCCGACGCGCCGCGACGACGTGGCGTCCGGCGGTAAAGGTATGCAAATCGACTTTGAGGAGGATGCTTACCGAGGGTTATATTATTAATTAATTAGGTTTTTGAAGTAATTTTGGTTAATTCGGGATGAGATTAATAATAAGACACTGCTTTAATAGTCTTTTTACTGTTTTGAGGTTTCTCTACCTTTATTCCGTAATTTTTTGCTTCCTACCACGTAATATCAATAATGCGAAGGCATAGAAAAATATCTTTTTTATTAACAATTTTTTTAAGCCTGTATGATTAAATGTGTGATCAAGAATTGTGTATTATTTACAAATAGACAAGGATAGAGGATCAATCGCCGTTTCGAAAAGTGGCACAATTTGAAGAAAGGGTCTGCGTGGATGGCAGGGCATGCGCATACGCACTCCCAATGTCAAAATCGGCGGTATATTCAAAACATTGATTTATTGAGTAAATATACATAAAACATTAATAAAAAGTGTAAAATGTGGTTTATACTGAAATTTATTAATATTTTAATGACTAAATATTGGTAATTTAGTGCTAATGGTGTATTAAAATCTATTTGGTAGAAGACTATTTTTTTCTTAGATTGGAATAGGTAAATGTGGAAAAATGTATAGGTATAAATTTTAGGGAAATGAGAACTGAAAATAAAGAATTATTTCTTGAAAACTAAACTTTTATTGCGAGATTACTTATTTAGCATAAAAAATGGTACTAAATGTAAAAGAAGTGTATAATTTTAAGAAATATATGAAAATAGCATGCTCAAACTTACCAACCAAATAAATTTTAGATTTATGTTGATCCTATTTAGTTGAAAGGTATTATAGTCTATAAGTTAATATTACCTACTTATACTAAGAAAAGCGTAGTAGGATTTCAGTTTCCATAGGCCACTGTGCTTGGTCCATTTTATTCGATATCTACATACTTGTTTTTTTAGGTATAAGGAAGCAGATAAGATTGTAGGTTTTAACGCACACAGAAATCCTCTATTGGTTCATTGTGCTTTTACCTCCAGCAAGATATTCATTAAATATATTTTACGGATGTATATAATGTTTTGTTACATAAATAAATCCTAGATAAAGTGTTAATTTGTTTTTATTCAAAAAAAAAACAACGTAAATAATTTAAAAAATAATTTATTAAAAAACCCATAAATTTCCACAAATTTTGTTTCAATAATTTATATCTATAACACAGGTCACACGTAAAATCAAACCGAATAAAACACAAAACAAATATACAGCCACAACAATCACAAAACATCAGCCATATTGAACATGTGAAAGTCAAGAGTTTTGACATTTATAACAGCCAATAGCAAGCCGGAAAAACAACCTCCCATGCGCATGCCGAGTAATCCCGCTGTGTTAAGTTAACCATCAAACCGGTGAAAGTTCGCAAGATATTTGGCTGATAGTATTGATTCAGACACAAAAATGTTACGTAAAAAGTGCGTACTGAAACAAAAAATTCTAAATAAATCCATACTTTTAACCAAGCACGTCCTTTTTACCAACGTTAAGCAAGAATAAAATAAAACTTTGACGACCTCTTTTGGTCGCTGAACACAATCACCAGTCGCAGGTGTGTGCCATTTCTTAATTGGTGGGGGTAAATCAACTGTTTCTCTCCCTTCTCCAACAGACATCGCAAAGTTGGGGGCGTCATTTGTACTGACAATCAAAAACTTAAAAATATAAGGCACTCTTTTATTAAAGTCGATTAAACCCCACCGTTTAGGCAGCCAATAGACATCAAAGTTTTCATCGATTCTGAACCCAGTTCACCTACATACACGGGTGCTCCGGTACCCACAACTGCCTAACCTACGGGGCGCCTTCACAACAGTGCATAAGAAAAAATCTTTATATAAACATATGTCCTAAACGTCCTGGGCTACGGTGTGTTAACTACGGTGTTAAATACTTTTTATTTTATTTTTAACACCCTGTAGTCTCCAAAAGCTAAGACGTTAAGGATCATATGTTTATACGACGTTTTTTCTCTTATTTTTTTGTTGTGTGCACCTGTCCTTCTGGCAAAGTTTGCTCGGTTGAGTTACTGGACACCCCGTATGTATGTGTAGATAATTTGATTTGAAATTGATGAAAACTTTGATGTCTATTGAGTGCCTAAACGGTGAGGCTTTATCGACTTTAATAAAGAGTACCTTATTTTTTAAGTTTTTGATTGTCTATAAAATGGCGCCCCAGCTTTGCGATATCTGTCAAAATAAAAAGTTATGATGTAAATAAATTTTAAGTTTTAGGTAAAGTGTCCTTTGGTGGTATTTAAAAAAGTACTTTTGTCTTAAAACTTTAGAATCTGCAGTAAGCTCGATTTGTGTGCCAAAATATCAACTGGATTGGTTAAAAAATAAATGCAATATGGCGAAAAACCAAAATAAAAATTGAACTTTGACGGTTTGTAACTCGAAAGAACGAATGACATTTTGAAAAAAATTAAATGAAGCTCTCACCCTTATTTTGCATTTTAGATGTCGACAAGTTCTACCCAGGAATGGCGCACCGTTTTCAATGTCTCATGCGACAAATATGTCATCAGTAACGGGAATGAGACAAGACGCAATGAGTAAGTATAAGAAAAGTTTTTAAAATGATATTTCTTGTAATTATGCTTTTTTTTATCATTATTATACCTCCTAGGCAGAAGCTTTATACTAAGTATGCTTTTTGAGCTTAAGGCTTAAATTAACTTTAGCCAATTTGACTTAATGCCTTTTTAAATACTATACAATACGTATAAATATTCGAAAACTTCTGAAAATGTAAATGTGAAATGGTACAAATATATGTTGTGAATATATTAATTATATTTTTTCACTAATAGATTTTCACCAAAAAAAAATAAATAAATATAAATATTTTAAATATATTGGAAATGCTACACCTTCATTTTAAAGAAAACTTTGATTTTTAAATAAGAACTTAAAATACTCATAATTTATATTTAGATGCTTCTGCTTAAAAGTTAATTATTTTATTAAGAAAATATTCTTTCCTGTTTGAAATAGAAATCGATCTCGTTGATTTAACTTAAGTAATAAGTAGTTGACCAAAATCTTAGGTTCCAGGAAATGAAAATCTTGAAAGGGCGTCTTTCAATCTCTCTACGTCTTGAGGGAAACTAACTTATTTCCTTTTGGTTAATTTTATAGGTTTTTGGATCTTTTTTACTTCTATTTATAAATTATATTCGTCGACAAAATATCAAAAAAAAGTATAGTACACTGTCAAGCAAAAACATTAAGATCACTTAACAACAGGCTCTTAGCCAAAATTTTAAAATGGTAAAAAACTATTTTAATTAATAGTTAAATACGTCATTAACATCGGGAAAATTAAAAACTTTAACAAAATTGTCTATAGTTTTTTTTTGTAAATATTTTTTAAAGTTGATTTAAATTTATTTCACAATTTGCGAGTTTAAACAACTTCACAATGTTGCCGGTGCTTATTTGAAAAGTGTCATGTTAAATAAATATGCCTACAAAGAAACACAGCACTAGAAAAGGGATGTCGTAGCTTGTATCTTTTGTGACGTAGGCACACCCCAACTTCGTCATCGGTCTCTGCGGCGTTTTAAATATTTTCGCGGGGCGTTTCACACAAAAATGCAAATTTTGGCATTATTACAAAAACATCTTGCAATTTCCGGGAAAATTTGAAAAAAGGAATAAAACCACCAAAAATTTCTCAACATTAGGTGTACATGGCTATGGGTGTATTGTTGTTTTTATGTTGGTTATTTTCTTTCTTTAATTTTTACCTGATAATTGTATTTTTTTACCTGTTCTTACCACTTAACAGTGAATATTAAATTTTAAAGCAATATTCTGACCCTCATACGATTTATTCGGGTAAAAACAACAAAATCGCATTTAAAATAAGATTGACGATATTGCCTAGAAACCTAAAAAAACAATAATGAGAAGATCAATTCATTAATAACGTGTATTGTCTTCTTCGTAGTTTCTGACTGCCCTATGACAGAGAGGGATTGACAATTAAAATTAAGCGACTTGGCAACGTCGCAATCGCAATTAGCGCCCTCAACGGAAACTTTTTAAACTTTTAGGGCACTATGACATTTCTTAATCATATTTTACTTGCTGTTGTTGCAGTTAGTACCGTATTTTTAAATTTTTATATGATTTACTAAATATATGCTATAAAAATAAAAAAAAAAAATATCTAGTCTCAAAGTTTGTTAAGTGTTTTTAGTAGTTGTCAACATGGATATCGGTAAAAATTCTGCAATGAAGGAAAATGTATAAAGTCGCTTTTTGTAGCATCTGCAGTTCAAATCTAAACAAAAACTTTTGTTTTATGGATTTATATAAAACGATTCAAAACGCCGACTGTCGATGAAGCCTAACCCTTGTTTTCAAAACTGCCTATATATTGTGACGTAGACTTTGAATACAGAGCCACTTTACGCCATTGGGACTAATATTCCACATGGAACCGGAGACAAACAATAAGACGAGTAACTGGTCCTAACAATTTGTCCATTGTATTTATCTCTTTCTGGTTTAACGCAAGTTCCAATAAATATGTCTTTGTCTTTCATCATGGCAGGCTATCGTAGATGGAGCAATCATCGCTTTGCCCTGGTTGCCAAGTTGTTTACAATTTCTGCATGTAAACTTTAATGTCCTATTTGGCTCGCATCTAATTAAGAGAAAGAAAATATACCATGAATCGAATATTTTTAACTTGACAAACGTTGCCGCAGGCAGTCACGCCGAAATGTTATTCGATATTTGTGTTTGATATTTTTCAATGGCCGATTTGTTTGGACAGTTTGTTTACATTTTCTGTGATTTATTGTGTGTTTCGTGGTTTTTTACCTTTAATTGGACTTTGAATATTGACTTTTATTAGTGATCACAGTGTATAAATTAAATTTGTGCTTTTCAACAGATAATTTAAGTTAATATTGACATGGTTATCTGTAAGAAAAAATCTTTATAAAAACCAAATAAATGACATTTTTAATTAGGTGTGTGTAATTATTGAACTAAACCCCAATATTTTATATTAATAGGAAACAAAAACAAGTACCTAACATTAAGGGCAAAAATAACACAGCTATATAATTTGAATTTGGCGGGCAAACGATAAAGTCGACTCACGCGCCATCTGCGTTTACCTTCCTTGAAGACAGACAAGGAAGACCCAGCAGCTATCTCTCTCTCGGATAATTTATTTACATTTAGTTGCTCGTCTCATTTTTGTCTCTGTTATGACCTAGATATTGTTATTGTTCCTTGATAAAAACCTTGTAGGTTCCAAGGCTAGTTTATATTGATAAGGTTGCGACATATCCTCAACTTTTAGGCGGTTCTAGGTCGGGGACGCAAGGAAGGGCACTCCTCGGAGAAAAGTTGGCAAGACTGGGTAAAATCAAAGCTGAAGGTCAATCCAGTGGCATCTAGAATTTGCGCATTTCATTTTGCATTGTTTTGAAAGTGATATTTGTTAAAAGATGTAACTCCAAATGTTTTTTATTTAAAGTAAAAGAATTTACAACTTAATAATAATTAAAAACTGTTGTGTAAACGGTTGTTCTACTAATACAATAAACTGTATATCTCCGGCACTGAACAACATGGCCGAAAAATGGGAGATGTGACGTCATAACACGTCAAAGCAATATGGCCGAATGTCGCGACCCTATATAGACCGACTTTGGTAGGTTCGAAAAATTTGCTCTAATTTTGGACGTGTTTTCTTCAATGCCGAAATAATTAAATAAATACTGACATTCTTAAAACTTATATACCCCCTTATACCAGGTATTCCCAATATTTTTTGCCAATTTGTATCTAGATATCATCACATTTTAATGATCTAATTAATGGTGTTGCACTACTGTTTTTTCTTTAATCTGAATAGCGGATGAAACCTTTATTATTATACAGAATGTCTTAAAAATGTGTATAATTATATAACTACAAAATCTCACTGCATATTAATGTGTAAAATTAAATTTTAATAATTTCTTTTTATTTTTGATGTCCTAGGTATGACTGCAGAGGACGAGTGGTATAATAAGAGCCTCTCGGCATTAAGGATGAACTCTACTCACCATCCGAATTTAGCAGCGCCAATGCTTCAATATCAAACATAATAATAAATGTATTTCCATTTTTAGCCAACCTAGCCTGTAAATTGCAATTTACAGAAAAATATAGTTAAGTTACTGGTAATAATATTTTGGTGGCCCAATATAATTTTACTATGGAGTCAGTTAAAGAGTCTAGTTTTGAAATATTCTGTTAGATTTATTTCCAATATAATATCTTTTGGTGGTGTAAAGATCGAACGCTCTAAGAATAACACCGCTACGTCGTTGTCTGCTATCAGAGTGGCTTTCCAGTGACGCATATAGAGCGCTCCCGAGTAGCTCAGGAGCTACTTTATGGGGTTCCAGTGACGGAAAGTGTTATGCACCTGAACTACTCCGTTTTTCTTTCCCTTGCCCCTCATGCACCAGCCCTCTTTTGGTTTTTGTGCATCAAACGTGATTTTTATGGTTAAGGATGGATTTTTAAAATTATTTGTTTTAAATGGAATTAGATATTAAAAAGGGATTATAATTATAAAGCCAAAAAGGTTAAAAAAAAACGAAATTTTAAAATGTCTTAAAGTTATCTTTCCTTGTCTATGGATGCGTTCCAGTGACTAACTTTTATAGCAGATCAAGAGCTTCAAGCTCTGGAGCGTGACAAGAAAATTTTTGTCACTGGAAAGCTACTCAGCTTGCTATTTGGTCCACACTTACTTCAAGTCAAGTGTCGTAGTAAATTATTATATTATTAAAAGCGTTTTTTTACACCTCAAATTGCCACGCTTTTACTACGTCTATGCTTGATAGCTATTAGGGTTATGACCTCGCTGTGTTGTTCTTATAGCGTTTGAGCTCTTATAGTAAGTTTTTTTTTGAATGACTTTCATGAATTTTGGCTAATACAAAATCATTTTTATTAAACATTTTTGGGCCACAGTGTAGAGAAACAAACTTTTTTATACATACCAGAAAACTCTTGTATAAGATTTTGATCAGCAAAACTATAGCTTTTTATTTTTGTGTTAAAAGAGTCTAAAGGAATATTTTAGAACTATAGACTTTAAACTCATATAAATATCGACATCGCAGTTCTTTAAAGAGAAGTAGAATATCAACTTGTGACTCTTCTGACCCCAAATATATTTTATGAACAGATCGGCCGTTACACAATCCTTTGAGCACAGTGTGTTGCATACTATATGTTTTCTACGATCAAATAAGTTTTGTAATTTAAATTTCTGTCACAATTCACAATCACTTATTTTAATAAATGTAGGACTGTAGACTATACTGACTACAAAATTTAATGAAATACTGTAGACGAAAAATTAAAATATTTTTTAAAATAGTAATTTAATTTTTTTAAAAGGGTAAAATTACCTTGACCCAAACGTTACAGGGTGATTCAAAATCCATCACCAAACTTAAGGGGTGATTCTACTGGACCAAATAGGGTAGGGCTTCATAAATATTTTTTCAAAATTTCATTCGTTTTCGAGTTACAAGCCGTCAAAGTTCAATTTTTATTTTGGTTTTTTGCCATATTGCATTTATTTTTTAACCAATCCAGTTGATATTTGGCACACAAATCGAGCTTTGCAGATTCTAAAATTTTAAGACAAAAGTACTTTTTAAATACCGCCAGAGGGCAATTTACCTAAAACTTAAAACTTATTTACATCAACTTTTTATTTTGACAGATATCGCAAACTGGGAGCGCCATTTTATAGACAATCAACGACTTAATAAATGAGGTACTCTTTATTAAAGCCGATAAAACTCACCGTTTAGGCACCAATAGACATCAAAGTTTTCATCAATTACAATAAAATTACCTACATACATACAGTGTGCCCAGTAACTCAACCGACAAACTTAACAAGACGATTTTACAACAGAAAATAGGAAAAAAACTTTATATAAACATATGTCCTAAACGTCTTAGTTTTTGAACTACGGGTGTTAAAAAAGGTTTTCTTTATATTTAATACTCCGTAATTCAAAAACTAAGACGTTTGGGACATATGTTTAAAAACAATGACTTTAGTTTTTTTATTTTCTGTTGGCAAATCGCCCATAAAGTTTGTCGGTTGAGTTACTGGACACCTGTCATGTATGTAGGTAATTTGATTGAAATTAATGAAAACTTTGATGTCTATTGGTGCCTAAACAATGAGGTTTATCGACTTTATAAAAACTAACTTATTTTTAGCTTTTGACTCTGTCTATAAAAATGGCGCCCCAGCTTTGCGATATCTGTCAAAATAAAAAAGTTATGATGTAAATAAATTTTACGTTTTAGGTAAAGTGCTCCTCTGGCGGTATTTAGTAAAAAGTAGTTTTGTCTTAAAATTTTAGAGATCTGCAAAGCTCGATTTGTGTGCCAAATGGCAAGCTGGATTGGTTATAAAAATAAATGCAACATGGCGAAAAATAAAATTTGAACTTTGACGGCTTGTAACTCGGAAACGAATGACATTTTGAAAATATTTATGAAGCTCTACCCTTATTTTATCAAGTAGAATCACCCCCGTAAGTTTCGTGATCGATTTTTGAATCACCCTGTATAAGTAGTAGGCGATAATCTACCATTTTTTTTTAGGAAACTGTGATTTGTTTTTATTTATGATCAACAATAAAATGTAGTTATATACCAAAGAACTTTTTGTTATTAACTTATTAATTTTAAATGTAGAAATTAAATTTTCCATACGCCATATTGGCGTTCTTTATTTATTTTAAACAACTGTGGTTGTGTTAGATTTTAAAAAGATTTATATATACAATTTTTGCATTTTATTATTTAACCAAAAAACAAATTTAATAAGGACTACCACGTTAATATGGATGGAGGAGGGGAGGATAACCATCTGAATGTTTTAAAAAGTGTCCGTCGAAAGGAGCAACTTAAGGTGGCGCCACAGTAGCTATAGAAGAGATTTTTTAACCAATGAGCATGAATTATTGGAGTGAGATACAAAATGAAAAAGGACAGATAGATACAAAATAAAAAAGGAAAGAAATACCAAAATCCCTCCACTGGCTACTGTGGCGCCATCTCAACTTACTACATTCCGATGGCCACTTTTTCAACTTGTCCGCCATAAAAGATGGTTATCCTCCCTCCAACATCCATACACGTTAATATAAAACTATAAAAACATCTCTTTTTTTTTTTTGTATTACAGACTTTAGTTGTTAATTCTTTCTATAAATAAAAGTAATTTTTTATTGTACAACAGAGTTATAGCATATTATATTAAGTTGGTAGCTATTATTTTATGTTTGTAAAATATTTTTACTGTAATGTATTTAAAAGGTAAGAAAAATTATGTTGCTTCTACTCTAGTCTCTACTCTTTTAATTTTCAAAAAAAAAACCCTTTAAATGAAGTTCAGCTTTAGTTTGATTTACATGATTTGTTTAATTTAAATTATTGTAAATTATTAGAAAAAAAAAACCAAAAGTACATTTTGATATAAACTTAAATTTAGAAATACCTTGTAAGGATTTACCAACAATTGTGAAGTAATGTAAGTTAAAATTTTATGTGCCATATCTATTGTATTTGCATTATTTGTGTGATCGTACTTTTAGATTTATAAAAACAATTTATGTTATGTAAAGTTGTAAATATATTGATGAATTAAAGTAATAAAAATGCAAATGTATTTAAATTTAGTTTTATTTACTGCCTCTATTTGGTATATGCTCTAAGGTGGGTTAAAAACTTAAAGCATATACATACTAGAGGTAATTTTCAAATGGAGAAAAGAGGCAAGTATGGTTTTTACATAAAGACCGTGGTGGTAAGTGTTTTTCATCAATCAGCATGTAGATCGAGAGAGTAAAAATACTCACACCCAAGCACGGCAAAGCGAGAAAGCTGCTTCTAAAAATATGTTGTTGTTGAAGGTTAACTATAAATTTCGGTACAACCGGGGATTGGCTGCTATTTGCCTTAAAACCCAAGGCAGATCACAATACAAAAATAAAAACATTAGTACGGAATTTCCGAAACTAGCCGATCAGATCCAGTGGCGTAATCAAAAAATCAAAAGGGCAAAGCAAGCAAATCAAATGAAAAACTGATTCTTGAGGTTATATTTCGAAATTACAAATATTTTAAGTTATCAAAGTTTACACACTAGATATACCACGCTATCATAAACAGCCTTGAGTAATTTTTAGTAATATTTTAAAATTATACTTGATACTCCCGCTTAAAAGGTCACAACAAGGACTTTTTTTAAAGTAAATAGAAGACCCCAACAAAAGATGTTTAGGTCAAGAGTTCTAATAAATTTAGAAACACAGTAAGTTATCAGTACTTTCTATGAACTCTGTATTACTGTTAAAAACCTGAAACTTTCGTTGGTAGTGTAGTTTTGAGTTAATTTGGCTATTTTTCTGACAGATTACGAAACAAGTCCCATTTAGAAGCTCTACGAGAAAAAATTATAAATGGACCAAGCTTACAAGAGTTTATTAACGACCCCAACCCAGTTCTTAAAGACCAGCCGGAAGAATGGGATGAATATGATGGGAAACTAAAGAGAGATAAGGGTGAAGAACAACGCTTAAGGTATGTAGCAAAAGTTAGGATTTAGAACAGTAAAATTTACAATTTAATTTCTTTATCACAGGTTACCTCCATGGTTAAAAAGAACAATCCCAATGGGTAAAAATTACAGTAAAATTAAAGAACAACTAAGAGGACTCAATTTGCACACGGTTTGTGAGGAAGCAAGATGTCCAAACATCGGCGAATGTTGGGGTGGTGGGGAGCATGGAACACAAACAGCAACCATAATGGTAAGAGAAAAAATACATTTTTCCACGACTGTTACAAAAATGCTGTTTTTTTAATCGTTAACATGAAGTTTAAGTAACACTACATTAAGTGTTAAAAAAGGTAACTTTTTTAACACTTCGAAGGTTTTTTCACACTTTGAATTAGTGTTTTGTTTCCATGCCTACTACAAATAACCTAAATATCAGTTTATGCAATGTAACAGTATACGCGACAGCCACTAAAGCAAACGGTCAGGTTACCTTTGATTTCATCATTATTCCTTTTGGTTCATGTGTCACTAGTTTTAAAATTTGACAGTTTGCAAATAAAATTTAATAGAAATTTTTGAAAATTAATAGTAATAATGCATTTGGATGACTAAGAAATTGAAAAGGAATTTATACTGTTTTAGTATTATTTCTACAAAAAGTAAGTACATACAATTTTCTAAAATTAAAAGATAAATGCATAGTTATGAAGAGTATAATTGTCTCTTAGAAAATAAGGAGGCTATGATTTTTGTTGTAGTATAATGGATGTGCTGCAAAAATTAAAATTAATAAGTTTAGATAAATAAAACATGTATAAAATGGTATTTTGGGAAATTTTTATACGGTCGTGGAAAAATATAGTATCTAACACATGCATAAAGTGTGCTTATTTTTGGTACTTTCTAGAATCACAGTAACCTGATTTAACGAAACTTGATATACGCGGGTGGCGCTGATCATGAATCTGAAAAGATTTTTTTGGCGAAACGTTTCGTTCTTGAGATATGCATCATCAAAGTTCAAATTTGAACTAAGCCTATTTTCACTATATCCCCCTTCTTGCACAATTTCATTTAAAGCCAAAGTGCCACACAATATTTGATTTTTACCTTTTAAAATTCCGTTATTGAGCATTTGCATTAAATTGCGTGCTTTTCTTTGATAATGCGGCAACCATACATACACATAGGGCTTCATGGCACACTGGGATTGAAATGATTCAAAGTATAGCTACGCAATTTAATACAAAAATAATGTAAATACGTAAAAACGGGGGTTTAGAATAGGTTAGAATGGGGAATATTGTAAAAATAGGGATTAGTTTAAATCTCCAAGTCTGATGGATATCTCAAGAACGAAACGTTTCCGCCAAAAAATCTTTTTAGATTCATGATCAGCGCCCCAAAAACCCCCGTATACCACCCCTGTCAAATCGGAGTTGCCGCAGGTTTCTTAGAAAAATTACCTTTTTGTATTACTTTATGCACTTGTTACATAAATTACTATTTCTGTAGTATTTTTTAATAAACATATTATGTGTATTTTGTAAGAATAATACTGGTATCTCTGTTTAAACAGTTACTTGGGGACACTTGCACAAGAGGTTGTAGGTTTTGGTTCAGTAAAGACCTCAAGGGCTCCCTCCGCCCCCAGACCCTAATGAACCTATAAATACTGCAAAAGCCATTGCTTCTTGGGGACTGGATTATATTGTCTTGACTTCAGTTGATAGAGATGGTAAATAAAAACATTTTAAAGAATAAATAACATAACCTTAAAATAGTGAATTAGTTTCATACTTTTTTTTGTTTATTAGATTTGCCTGATGGTGGATCCAATCATTTTGCAGAAACGGTGAGAGAAATAAAATCTAGGTAAGTAAAAAATGCTAAAAAACTTACCTCAAATATTGAATACTATGTATTTCTAACTTTAGTAATTTTTTTCGAAAGTGGCCGCAACTCCGATTTTGACCAAATTTGGTATCCCAAAAAAATATATATAGTCGGAAACATTTCGTTTTCGAGATATCCATCATCAAAATTAAAAATCAAACTAACCTTATTATCACTATATTCACCCCTTCTTTTTGCACACAAATCTTGATTTTAAGCTAAAGTGGCACACAATATTTGATTTCCGCCATTTGAAAACCTGCTTTTCTTATTTATTTTGGACCTTTTTTTTCAATTAAATTTTTAAAGGTACACTTTAATAATGCCGCAACAATACATACACATACTGCTTCATGGCACACTGGGATTAAAATGATTGAAAATAAGGCTATGCAATTTATTGGAAAAAAAGGATATAATAAATAGAAAATGGGTTTTTAAAAGGTATAAATCAAATATTGAGTGCCAATTTAGCTTTAAATCAAGAACTGTGCGCAAAAGAAGGGGGAATATAGTGAAAATGGGGTTAGTTCAATTTTCAACTTTGATGACGGAAATCTTGAAAAGGAAGCGTTTTCGACTAATTTTTTATTGTTAAATTCGTGATCAGTGCGCCCAAAAATACACCATATACCAAATTTGGTCAAAATCGAGAGGTTGCAACCACTTTCGAGACCATTACCCTAAAATTCTATTAAAGAAAATTCCAAGTATTTTTATGTAGAGTGTACATGCTTAGAATCCCTTGAGCCAGATTTTTAGTTTTGCACCCTACAAAACCCCCTCTAGCCACAAATTGTGACAATACACAAATTATTTATTTATTTATTTATTTACTCATTAACGGGCATTGCCCAATTACAATTTTAAATAATAACCATCTACATATATCTAGTACTAAGCTTTTTTAATTAACAAATATTCAGGACTAAAATTTTATATTTTAGTTAACCACCAAAATACTTAAAAAGCAGTAAAAATAACAAGCTACTAATGATTAAGAAACAAGAAAACAACATCTAAAATTAAATTTAAAATATACACATTAAAAAAATCAAACTTTGAAAATTAAACAACATGAAGCCTTAATCTATAAAACATTGGACTTCATAATTCTTCGAAGCCTATTTAGGGATAGATTAAATAAATCGTCCCCAAATTTATTGGCATGCTTCATCAATCTATTTATTGGGGAAAATTGCCCATACAACCTTTGGTGAAAATTTGTTTGAAAGGTAACAGAATGCCTTAATGTCCTTGAAGGAACATAGAAATTTATAGAAAAGAGCAGTTCACTACATTGCACATTCCCATGAATTAGTTTAAAAAGAAACAATACATCAGCATTTTCACGTCTAACTTTCAAACTTTGTATATTAATAGCTTTTTCAAGATCTTCAAAATTTATTGTTTCCTGGGGAATATGCAATTTAAAGGCAATGTATCTTATAAACTTTCTCTGAACAGAATTTAACATTTTAACATATTTCTCATAATATGGATTCCAAACAACAGAACAATTTTCCAAAAGGGGTCTTACTAACGAAGTATACAATAGTTTTATTGAATTTACATTTTTAAAATCTTTGGTATTTCTTTAATAAACCCTAAAACTCTAAGGGCTCTATTCTTGCAATATTCAATATGGGAAGAAAATGTAAGTTTATGATCAAAGAACACCCCCAAATCTTTAATAGTATTTACGTGGCTTAAAGGCTCGCAATTAATTCTGTAAATATTTCTTTGTACGTTTAAAGATCTACTAAACTGGATTGATGTGCATTTTTTTATATTTAGAATCATTCGGTTTCTTGTACACCAATCATAAAACCTATCCAAGTCCGCCTGTAAATTAATAACATCCTGTCGGCTACTTATCTTAAGAAAAATTTTTAAATCATCGGCATACAATAAGAATTCAGAGAATTTAAAAACAGTCAGCCCCATCGTTAATAAAAATATTAAACAATAAAGGAGAAATGTGTATTAACAAAATGTTTATAAACAATCACAACCACATTGAACTTTTGACACTCTGTATCTCGCAAATCATCTATTGGACTGAATTAAGTGGGGTCACATTGTCAGATTTTAATCTCAGAAATTTGTGATTTGTCCCACATATTTTAGAGGCACCCTGTATTATCAACAATTTTTTTTGTGTTTTTTAGAAACAAAAACATTTTAGTTGAATGTCTGTGTCCAGATTTTAGAGGCGACCTGGACCAAGTTAAATCTATTGTAGACAGTGGCTTAGATGTATACGCTCACAATATTGAAACTGTAGAAAAACTAACCCCTTTGTGAGAGACAGAAGGGCTAAATACAGGTAAAATTATAATTTTTAATATAGTAAATTAGTAATAGCTATCTATGTATCAAGGGCGTTACTAGGACTATAATGCCTCTGAAGGTCGAAATAGATTTTCGACCTGATGGGCATTATGGTCCAGTAAAGCACCGGGTGAGTTGCCTCCCTAATGCTTTATGTTTTACCCAAAAAGAGTTTTTCAATGACTAATTACATTATTTATTCGCAATATAAAAATAAGTTGCACCTGTACCTGTATACGTAGCAGATAATGACTGGTGTTAAGTTTGACTTTGATGTTTGTATCAGTTAGTCAGTTGGCATTTTTTATTGAACGATTTGCTCAAAATGGAAGAAATTCCACAAACTATAAGAGAAAAGGCCATAAAAGCGACCGAAAATCTTTGCCATTTAAATCAAGGCAACAGTATGATCGGGAGTATGGCATATTTGGTATTTGGAAAGATGCGAACGCAATTCTTCAAATAACCGAAACCGTTTTAATGGCATATTTTCAGGAACTGGTAAGTTATTGATTTTATTTTATCATGTGCAAATAATAGCGTTAGTGCTACCACCGCTGTTACCATCACAAAAACACCGACTATTCTATAGTGGGATCAGCCACATTTTCCGGGATATTTCAAAATTGTAATTTTTATTTTGGAAATAAAGTTTAATTTTTAGTATTGTTTAAAGAAAAATTATTTTTGTATAAATTTGATCTTTATTGTGAGAGAAATAAAATTGGATAAGCAATAAAATTTCCATATTAGCGCATTAGGGCATTATAAGCGGACATTACGTCATAATGCCTAGGTGTAAATAGCAGAGTATTATTGCTACCATACACATATTCCGTTTCTAAGGTATTACAGATCAATAATAGATGGGTAAAACATAAAAAATATATTAGCACCTTTTTATGACCTTTCTTTACATTATTTTTTGTGTTTTTAATTTAGACAATCATTGTATACTCTTGCAAATGCCAAAAAGATGAATCCAAACCTAATAACAAAGTCTTCGATTATGTTGGGACTTGGCGAAACTGACGAAGAAGTTGAAACTACAATGAAAGAGTTAAAGAAGCAAAAGTTGATTGTGTTACACTGGGGCAATATATGCAGCCAACAAAAAGACATTTAAAGGTAAAAGGGTTTCTATAATGCTAATAACTAATCTTAATTTGATTATTCTTGATGAAAAACTTCTATGACAGTTTTTTTAGATTAAAATTTCTTTTATTGCACAATGGATCAAGCCATAAAAAACTTTCAACAGGTTGTGAATTTGAGCTTAATGCATTATTTTTGTTTTAGGTGGTTGAGTATGTGACCCCTACAAAATTCAAGCACTGGGAGACAGTGGGGCAAGAAATGGGATTTTTGTATGTAGCTAGTGGCCCGCTCGTTAGAAGTTCTATAAGGCGGGAGAGTTTTTTATTGCTAGTGTACTAAAAATAGAGAGTCAAATAATGTTTAACCAATGTAAAATTAAATATACTATGTTTCATTGAATATGGCAAAGCCAATCCTGTAAACATACTAAAAATATTCGTAAAGTCCGTTTTACAGTCGGCAAGTTCTTTCTGCAATTTTGTTGCAGCAACTTTCTTTCAACAATAAACTTGCTGCAAGTTTATTGCAGATTCGTTTTACAGTCGGCAATTCGCTTTTTAATATTGCAAAAATAGGGCAAGGTACCAACGTGCAAAAATGTGAAAATAAAGTTAGAACCTAACCTAGCTATTGACCGGTATTTAGAATAGCTGTTAAAAATGAAAAAATCGAACGAAAAAGAGCCACCGCGGCTACAATTTGCCTCATTATTGCTGCCGCTACCCTCCTGGGGGATGAAAATTCAAGAAAAAAGCAAGAAGGTGGTGGTCACTCAACTAGTAACTTTGGGTGGGGTTGGTACCACTAAAATAACCAAATTTTTTCCCAGACTTGCAGTTGCAACTGCAAGAAAAATCGGTCCAACTGGTAAAGTTGCAAGTCGCAATAAAGTTGCAGAATACGCTGCCAAAAATCAGCTGTTCGCGTACTGCGCATGCCTACCACAAGTTTCTTGCAAGTTGCAGAAAGAACTTGCCGACTGTAAAACGGACTTAATAATCGGCCAGCTGCAAGAAAAATTTCACTCTCTAATTCTTCTTGCATGAAAAAATAATGCAGCAAGAAATCTCCAATACTGTTAAATATAAACTCATAAAAGTCTTTTATTTAAATAAATGTGTATAAATGTTGTTCAGTAATATATATTTATATTAAATGTTAATATTGCTTTAATTTCATCATTTTCTGGTAAAGGTTGCAACAAATCGACACACACAGGATGCAGCTAAACGCTTGTAGAATACATTATATCTGTTAAAAGCTAATAAATTATTACACGCGGGGCTGCAACAAGTCGATACACACGACGCTGCAGCTATCCACTATTAAAATACATTAATTGGTCAAAAGCTTATAAATCGATACTCACAGGGTTACAATAAATCAATACATACGGGGCTGCAGCTAACCGCTTGTAGAATACATTATATCTGTCAAAAGCATATATATCGATACACGCGGGGCTGCAACAAATCGATACACACGGGGCTGCAGCTAACCGCTAGTAGAATACACTAATTTGTCAAAAGCTTATAAATTGATACTCACGGGGCTACAATAAATCGATACACACGGGGCTGCAGCTAACCGCTTGTAAAACACATTATATCTGTCAAAAGCATATAATCGATACACGCGGGGCTGCAACAAATCGATACACACGGAGCTGCAGCTACCCGCTTGTCTTTTAGTTCGATGAAAAGGGTTAATTTTACCCCAAGGTTGTCTATTCTGAATGCGCCCTGATCTCATCCTTTTTTAACGAACTTTATTCTTTATTATTTTAGCATTAATCAATCTAGAGGCGGCTTATCCGCACAAACAACGTACGGCAGAAAGAAACAAATAGGTCTAGTACCTTTCTTCATCGCTATCCTGACTTTCTTTTTTATGGGACCACCGCAAAAGTGCACTCTTTCAAATAAAAATACATTTTTATTTGTTATCCTAAAATTGAAAAGATAATTTTATTAAAATTTCAGCTACCTACCAAGTTTTGAAACGTTCTGTATTTGGATAAGAGAAAATTTTTTACTATGAAATCCCAAGCTATGTGTCCAGGTAGACATGCGTTATTAATTTTTTATTTAAATATAAACAATAATACAAATAAATAGTTGTGGTATTTTTCTTTAGGCACTGGCAAAATGACCGCCGGCGGTTTTGCTCAATTATAAGAAGCGAACCGCCGTCCAGCGGTTTTTTATTTACGTTTATAAAAACCGCCAAAAATGTAAATAAATTTGTTATTACTGGCGGTTTTTACTAATTTTATCGGTAGATCGGAAGATTCCTTATTTAAACCTGAGACTAACACACTATTTATTATTTCGCGGCAAACCGGTCAAATTCCGTAAAAACAATCCACCAAATTTGTGGTTGTGTCCATTTTAAATGCTTCTAAATAGAAAACAGCCGGCTATACCTAAAAGCTTGTAAACATCGACCATCGATTCCCTAACATCGATGGTTTGATATCACCGATGAAAATCGCGCATCCCCAATCTGTAATTCTGAAATAATAATAAAACACGGGATTATATATTATCGAATTTTATTAAATGGGACAAAACTAATCTATTGATATTAATCTTAACACTAGCGGTATACACTAAAATTTAAATTATTCAAAAATAAGAATAAAATTAAAAAGGACACAATAAATATAATATTGTAATAAATATAGCAAAGCAGAAGAAGTCTATATTTGGAAATGAACACATTTTCTTTAAAATATAAAAATAGGTGCATGAAACAATTAGTTGGACTTGGATGACCGAAGAAACTATACTGATTTCTTTTATGTACAGGAAATTGACAAAAAAAATATTTTTTACAGTGAGATATCTTTATAAGTAAAAAATGATTAAGGCAACCTATTTTTGAAACTCCCAGTACTTCAGAAGGCAAATCAGTTTAGCTTTTTTTTCAATGGGGTCCTGGGACTTTCAAATTATTTCATCTAAAAAGTGACACATGGGACCCACCCCAAATATACAGGGTGTCCCAACTCTATTTAATCACAAATTATCATTGTCCCTGTACAAGATACAAAATAAACTTAAAATAAAAAATGTTTATTCGGATCCATTTTTTTATTGAAAGAACTAGTTAATATACAAGGTTTCTCAAAAACATAATTTTCATTGTCAAGTAAGTTTTTTTGAATGGATCAACCTATATATTTTAACAAATTTTGACTCTGTATTTAATTCTACATCAAAAATGTATATATGTATATGAAAATAATATAATAAAATGTAATTCATTACCTTCTATAATATTATCCACTAATAGGTATGTCAATTTAGTATATTTTAGATACATTTTTACTTAATTAACCTAAAAATCAACCATAGTTGACATATTGCTAAATAAACTAAATTGCTGACATACCTATTAGTAGTTCTTACAAAGGAAGGTAAAATTACTTACAAGTTATTATATTATTTATCCAATGAGAGATCAGCATACTGCTGATATCTCAAAAACCAGCAAGGTAATAGTTCGATATAGCGGTTTTTGCTATTACAAGAGATTTTCGAAAAATTCTTTTTCAGGTCGTTTCTATAGGTCGATTATGACACAAATCTGTGTGCGCGTTTTCCAAAATCCATTTCTATAATTTATTATTAATAAAAACATATTTACGGGACGGTGGAGTGAGCAGGGGTGCTGGGTGGGGACAAAACAGTATAAATCCAACGTCAAACACAAGAAAACATTAATACACTGCACTCGGGGCACATGAAAAATGTAAATTAATTTTGAAAAGTATTAAATTTTTCGAAAAACTATCCCACACATATGAGATATCTCGTCCGCCATTAATTAAAGAAGGAAAATAGATAGTCTTGATAGAAGCAGCGTTGCCAAACTTCTTATGAAGAATTAATACCAAGCCTATTTCAGAGATTATCCACCATTTCCATGAGAAACAATGGTATTTTTAGTAGAAATGCCTCCTTCTTTATGTTTAGGTATTTTCCTTTTTTCTCTACAAATTATAATAGAAAAAAGGAATAACTTAATTTTTCATATGAATTTTGTCCTGTATCTTCCTTTTTTTAAGCTATTGACACTTTCTTACTTTATTTGGCAACATCGCAAGACATTTACAGTTCTATTGCAAACTCTTCTTTTTATGCAGTGACAGTCATGGCGGGATTGTTGTACTATTATCTATTTTTAATTTTTTAAACAATTTTTTGGACATTTTTGTAAACAGAAAGTGCGGTGTGTACTGTGAAATACTGTTTTTGGGCGTTTAATGTTGGATTTATACTGTTTTGTCCCCACCCAGCACCCCTGTTCACTCCACCGTCCCGTAATATGTTTTTATTAATAATAAATTATAGAAATGGATTTTGGAAAACGCGCACACCGATTTGTGTCATAATCGACCTATAGAAACGCCCTGAAAAAGAATTTTTCAAAAACCGCTATATCGAACTATTACCACCAGCAATAATAGACGCATAGTATGTCATACATTTTTGATGTAGAATTTAATCCGAGTCAAAATTTGTTAAAATATACAGGGTGTTTCATTTAAGAAAACTACTTGCCAATAAAAAATAATGTTTTAGAGACACCTTGTATATTATCTAGTACTGTCAATACAAAAAGTGTACCCAAACAAACATTTTTTTGTTTTTTTTTTTGGTTTGCCCCCAGTCAGAGAAAACCTAAGTTTCAGAAGAGAATCTGTATTTTTTTCGTAAATTTCATCGTCAAATCACAAATTTCGTATAAATATCTGCCTTTTATTTATAATTTGAGGCATCTGAATATCTTGAATAAAAAAAATTAGAAAAAAAATCAACAAGTCTGACTAACTCAAAATTTAATGTTCTTACAAATTCCGGACTTAAAAAAAATTATAAAG